>PITA01022428.1:5370-30486 GCA_004023965.1 Spilogale gracilis | reverse complement strand
AAACTAAAAAAAAAAAAAAAAAAAAAAAAAAGACAATTTCAGCAGCCCATCATGGATCATTGAATGCTCTGGGAGCTCTGATCATCTACGTATGGCGCCCCATTTTTTTTCTTTATACTACCAATGAATAATTGAAAAATGAAAATTTTGAAATACCGTTTACAGCAGCATCAGAACCTCAGATTACGGGGTGCCTGGGTGGCTCAGTTGGTTAAGCGACTGCCTTCGGCTCAGGTCATGATCCCGGAGACCCGGGATCAAGCCCCGCATCGGGCTCTCTGCTCGGCGGGAAGCCTGCTTCTCCCTCTCACTCCCCCTGCTTGTGTTCCCTCTCTGGCTGTGTTTCTCTCTGTCAAATAAATAAAATCTTAAAAAAAAAAAAAAAAAAGAACCTTAGATTACTTAGGAATACAATTTTTAAAAAAAATTTTATTTATTTATTGGACAGAGAGCACATGCAGAGGGAGCAGCAGGCAGAGAGGGAGGAAGAAGCAGGTTTCCCGCTGAGCCAGGAGCCCAACTCTGGGGCTCAGTCGCAGGACCCTGGGATCATGACCTGAGCTGAAGGCAGATGCTTACCCAGCTGAGCCACTCAGGCGCCCTTCTTTTGCCCATTAAAAAATTGGGCTGTCCTTTAAACATTGAGTAGAAAGAGCTCTTCATATATGCTGGAGAAGCCCTTTGTCAGGTATGTCCTCTGAGAACATTACCTCCCAGCTTTCGGCTTGCTTTTTCATATTCTTAACAGTGTCTTTCAAAGAGCAGTAGTTTTTAGTTTTGTTTTGTTTTGTTTTTAAGATTTTATTTATTTGACAGAGAGAGAAATCACAAGTAGGCAGAGAGGCAGGCAGAGAGAAAGGAGGAAGCAGGCTCCCTGCTGAGCAGAGCCTGATGCAGGCCTCATCCCAGGACCCTGAGATCATGACCTGAGCTGAAGGTAGAGGTTTTAACCCATTGAGCCACCCAGGCGCCCACAGTACTTTTTAGCTTTGATGAAGTTCAACTTAATGAAGTTTTTCTGCCCAAGTATCATGCCTTTTTTTTTTGTCCTAAGAAATCATTGCCTGGCTGAAAGTCTTGAGGCTTTTCTCCTATATTTTCTTCCTGAAGTTTTAAAATTATAGCTTTTATATTTAGATCTCCAATCCATTTTAAAAAGGTGAAGTAAAGGATAGAGTTCAGCTATCCAATTTTTCCAACACCAGTTGTTCAAAATATTATCCTTTCATTATTGAACTGATTTATATTTGTCCAAGATCAATTGCTTGGGGTACCTGGGTGGCTCAGTTGGTTAAGATTAAGCATCTGCCTTTGGCTCAGGTCATGATCCCAGGGTCCAGGGATGGAGCCCCATGTAGGGCTCTCAGCTCAGTGGGGAGCCTGCTTCTCCCCCGTCCCTCCCCCTGCTCACACTCTCTCATTGTCTCTCTCTCAGATAAATAAATTTTTAAAAATCTTTTAAAAAAGAAAAAAATGTATATATATAAACGAGCAAAAGATTTGAACAGACCCTTCACAAAAGAAATTAATGCAAATGGCCAAGTGAACATGAAAAGATGTTCAACGTCCCTGTTCACCAAGGAAATGTGATTAAAACTACAATGTGATTTCACGACACACCCATTAGAATGGCTGAAATTTAAAAGACTAATGCCAAGTGTTAGTAAGGATGTGGAGCGATTGGAACTTCATTACCTGTGGGACTAGAAACTGGTCCAACAGCTTGGCAGTTTCTCATAAAATTAACCATTGTCTTACTATAAGATTCAACAGTTCTACTTCTGTAAGTATTTTACCCAGGAGAAATGAAGACACATGTCCTCATGCTGTTTGATACACAAATTTTCACAGCAGCTTTATCCATAATCGCCCAGAATTAGAAGCAGTCAGGTGCCCATCATTAGGTGAATAGATAAACGAATTGTGGCATATCCACATAGTGAAATACCAGTCAGCAACAATAAGTTAATTACCCGTCCATGCCACAACATGGATGAATATCAGAATCACGCCCAGTGAAAAAATCTAGACACAAAAATGTGCTATTGTATTTATGGGATCTAGAAAGGCAATTCGAATATCTACGCACAGGAAGTAGATTAGTGATTCCCTGGAGGTGGGTAGAGGGTGTAGTTTCCAGAGGAGCACAAGGGAACTTTTGGGAGTGATGGGAAATGTTCTGTGGGCAGTTACAAGGGTGTCTATTTGTCAGAAGTCTTCCAGTTGTCTTCTTAGAATGGCTCCATTTTATCAAATGTAAATTATGTCTCATAAAGTTAATTTGAAAATGAAGCATCCTGTGAGGATTCTGTAATAACACAAAACAAATACATCAGTGTTGATGAGACACATTCACTGGGACAAATTGGAGAGCTCTCAGAATTACTGCTCTTGGAATGTCTCTTTTTCTCTTGGAACGGAGACTCATGATGGAATGATGATTAGTGTGACGGGGGATAAAGTCATTGCCACCACGCAGAGGCACACCTTCTCTACCTCTTCTCATAATCAGCGTGCTGTGCTTAATCAAGTCAGAAGTGGCTGAGCATAACCAAAATAACCACAGTGTCCATCACGTGTCCCTTGTGGACCAAAGACTACAAGAAAGGAGAAAAAAGATCATGGTCACCGATC
The DNA here is from genome assembly GCA_004023965.1 of Spilogale gracilis. Classification (NCBI taxonomy): domain Eukaryota; kingdom Metazoa; phylum Chordata; class Mammalia; order Carnivora; family Mephitidae; genus Spilogale; species Spilogale gracilis. The sequence continues at coordinate 27,852 of PITA01022428.1, read as the reverse complement.
GGTTTGAGGGTATGGTTCAGAGGAAAAGGATAAGGATAGGATGCCTTTCAAGAACTTACTCAACATGAGCGCTACATTCAACAAGAAAACCAGCGCCGAAGATGAGAAATGTCAAAGTAGAATCAATGATGAAGATGAAGTCAGTGAAATGATCAGCTAGTGGGGCAAGAATCAAACTGCTAAGGAGGAAGGGAAACCTGGAGAAAGTGCCACAGCATCATCACTCTGTTCATCCAGGAGGGGCACCTCCAGCGGAGACACCATTGGGAAGCTGACATTGCAGCCCAAAGAGCTGGGTGGAGTGGGGTCCAGTCAGTCCTCAAATTGGGAAAGTTCTGGAACAAGTCAGTTCTGTCACACTTTAAAAAAACAAAATCTTATGGGGCGCCTGCAGTGGCTCAGTTGGTTGAGCGGCTGCTTTCAGCTCAGGTCATGATCCTGGAGACCCGGGATTGAGCCCCACATCGGGCTCCCTGCTCAGCGGGAAGCCTGCTTCTCCCTCTTCCGCTGCTTGTGTTCCCTCTCTGGCTGTGTTTCTCTCTGTCAAATAAATAAATAAAATCTTTAAAAAAAAAAATCTGATATGAACTAGGTATAACGACAGTCCTCCTGGCTTCTTGGTCCTCAACTGAGCACCTTGGGAGGATGCATACATTGCAGTCCATCAGAATAAAAATAAGGGTCTTTTTAAATTTCACACCATCATAAATACATCTTAGTCTATGTTCTTTCAAGTTGATGTGATTTGATTCACTTGGTACCTTTGGGCTAGGACCACCCCTGGTTGCATTTTGCCTGATGAGCCCAAATGTCACGTTCTCAGATAGGTCTCACATCCGGTCTATGCCTCTGCTTCCAGAGTACTTCATAGGTATCCCTTGCGTGCAGCACTGAACTGACACACTGCATCCCTGTGTTCTGATTACGTGTGTAGACAGGGTTCCTGGTGAGGGCCCTCTTCCCGTTCATAGACGGCCACCTTTTCACTGTGTCCTCGTGACCCCTCCTCTTCCTATAAGGACACTAATTCCATCATGGGGCCCTGCCCTCATGACCCCATCTACATCTGATCCCCTCCCAAATGCCCCATCTCCAAATACTATCTCCTTGGGGATTAGGGTTTCACCCTAAGAATTTAAGGGGGACACAAATATTAATTCTATAATACCAACAGTCCCTGAAACTCCACTTCATTTTTTTTTAGTAGCTAAAACTCAAGATTTATCTTAATTATCTTTATAAATTACATATTTCCATCACATCTTTATTGGATTCTATGTTAGGAACTGGGGCAAGATAGCTAAAAGTAGAAGTAACAATGTATTGGGGGGAAAGGGACTTACAGGAAAGTGGAGCTACACTCGTGGGATTCCCCCTCTCCTTCCTAATACACAGCAGCAAAAGGAATAGAAGCTACTTTCCCCCTAAATATCTAAATATATGATGGGCACAGCAGAGATGAAGGGATTATTTGGCTCCTGGGCCCAGAGGGCAAGGGATGTGGATTGGGACCTCTAGCAGTAAAGGGCAGCTGGGCATGGTGGCCACATAGGTTTGGAATACATCTCACTTTGTCTAATGGATTTGGACATTCTGCTTCTGAAAACTCATTACAAAGCCTCTAAAACTTACGCTCATCAGAATTCCTTTGGTACCTGATAATTTTTATGGAACTCCCCTCACATCCCACTGCACTTGTCTTCCCTGTAGCGGAGGTGCCCAGTTATGGCTGTCCTTGCCTTCGTGGCCTGCTTGAGTCATGACAGCTCATTGCTCATTTCCCAGGCCCACTCTGAGCCATTGTTTTGGTTTTAAATCTTCCACGACTTACCAAGCATACTTAGAAGTTCCCAGATTACATTTCTCAGAGTATTTTCCTTTTTAAAAAAAAAAAAAAAAGATTTTGTTTACTTGAGAACAAGAGAAAGGATGAGCGGTGGGGGCAAAGAGTGGGGGAAGAAGCAGACTCCCCACTGAGCGGGAATCCCAAGGAAGGGCACCATCCCAGGACCCCGGGATCATGACCTGAGAGAAAGGCAAATACTCAAACAACTGAGCCACCTGTGCGCCTCTCTCGGAGTATTTTCTTAATCACGCCGTAGGCAGTTAAGATTTAGTTGGGTTATGTGAAGATTATTTAGAAGGCGTTAAAAGAATTTAGCCTGCCTTAGGGTGCTCAACACAACAGTGAGGCGTACAAGAGACAAAAGAAGAGAGCTGGTGCGGCCCTTCGGCAAGCTTTACCATCTAACAAGGAGACGCCCAGAACAAAGAGAGTTAGTGGTAATGCTGGGAGAAGTTGTTCTTGTTCCATTTGTTTGGTTGGTTTTTTTCCCAGAGGAAAGAATCCAGAGAAAAATAAGAGTATCAGGCATGAGATATGCTGAAAGAAGTCCAGAGAATTGAGGGTGGAGGTCAAGTCATTTCATTTGGTAATTAAGAGAGGACTGGAGAAACGCAGAGGGGAGGCGCAGCAGTGCAGTTGGGGCAGAAAAGCTGGCCGCGGGGTGTCCCTCACTGCACCCTCTCCGCGGGTGTCCAGAGTTCTGTCCCGCTGCTGCATCCCATACTGCCGGCCCCATCAGCGCTCCTCTTAGGGTCCATGACTTCCGCTCCCATGTTTTCCTGATGAGTTTCAAATGAGTATCTAACTGCAGGTCTCCGCTTGCCTTGCAGATGTTTCCCACGGCCCACTAAATCTCACATATCTCGCAGCGTCCCTCTGAGAGTCAGTGCTCTGTCACCCCGCCCCAGAATGTCGGCTCCCTGAGATTAGACCAGGAAAACTTCCTTCCCTGTTGTCTTCCCAGTTCTTGGCAAGGCCTCAGAGCACATGCTCAGTAAAGATGTGTAGAATTAACCGGTGATTACGATTTCGAAATGAAGCTCATGGTATTCTCCCAGAGAACACTGAACTTCTAGTCTCCATTACAGCTTGCGGCGGGACCACCAGCCTCCTCAGTCTGTCAGCCAGAAAACTGAAAGGCTTGGTGGTTTCGTCGTTCTTTACCCTCCACATCCATTCACACCATCCTTTCATTTCCTCCTCAGTCCTTCGTTCATGAACAGATGTTTATGGAAAGTCTGTATGATGGGCCCTGGGCTGGTGAAAGTGGGGGCTTACCATACCGATCCCTGCCTTCTGGCCCCTGCTTGTAACGCTCCTGCTGCCGCTCACTCTCTTCCCCCGCTCCGTGGACTATTGCCCCCCACCCGGCCTCTCCACTGCACGCTCCAGCTGGAGGGTAGAGATGTATCTGCTGATTCACCATTCCATCTCCTCTGCCCAGCACAGTATGGTCAACACAGCCCGTATTTGAAGACTGAACGAAGGGCAATCTCCTCCACATTCCCTGCAGAATAAACGTCCAGTGTTACAGCATGGTATAGTAAGTTTCTCTTCCTGCTGTAACAAATATCCCAACTGGCTTAGCATGAATGTATTCTGTTACAGCTCTGTAGGTCAGAAGTCTGTCGGGAGAGTCACTGAGCCGAAATCAAGGTGTTGGCGGGGCTGTGTTCTTTTCTAGAGGCTGTGCATAGGAAAAGGCTCTTTCCTTGCCTTTTGCAGTTCCTACAGGCTGCCCGCATTCCTTTGCTTGCAGCCCTTTCCGTGTAACAGAGGTGAGTTGAGGGCTCCTCCCATGGCATCAGTTTAAGCTCTTGTACTTGCCACTTCCACTTCTAAGGACCCCTGTGATTCCACTGGCGTAATCTAGGTTTATCCTCCTGTCTTGAGGTCAGCTGATCTCCAGCATTAATTCCATCTGCAATCCTATTCCTATTGCCATGTCCTAGTCACAGGTCCCAGGAATTAGGGTCTACAGTTCCTCTCACAATTCAGCACTAACTTACCTTTTTATTTTCAAGTACTTCCTTCAAGTATCTAGCATGTTTTGCCTCTGTGCTATTTCCTGTCTGAGATGCTCTCCTCTCCTGTGGCTCCCTACCCTTTCTTCCTCGCACCTGCCTATTTTATTTTTTTGTATGAGAGAGAAAGTGAGAAAGCATGAGCAGGGGAGGGGAGTGGGGAGGAGCAGAGGGAGAAGCAGACTCCCCACTGAGCAGGGAGTCTAATGCAGGCAGGACTCTGAGATCATGACCTGAGCCAAAGGCAGATACTTAACTGAGCCACCCAGGTGCCCGGTACCTGCCTATTTAGAGCCTACTTCACATTTCCCATCTCTATAGTACCGTTGCTGTTTTCTCGTGCTGCCTCACGTGTGTGCAGGTAACATGACTCTACAGCTAAACGAAATAGGAAGCGTGTGCTAATGGGGACCCTGTTGCTTGCACACCGCAGAAAACTTTGAACGAGCTTTCTTATCACCATGTAATGTGGAGAAGAACAAGGTTGGAGTGTGGGAATTGGGGAATGTCTATCACACAGATCCAAATAAGTCAATCAGGACTCTTTCCTTGGCTGTTCTCTGCCAACTTGGCCTCCTTACGGCCTTCTCTGTGGGAATGGGAGAAATGGGTGTGAGAAGAGGGAATCTCCAAGTTTACATTTCACTCTGCCTGGCAACTTCAAAGAATTGGGGCATGTGTCCATCTTTGACCAACCACATGAGGAGGGAAGTGGGCATTATGGTTGGCTAAGCGTGGGTCTTAGAGCCCCCCTTCCACACTGGGGCTTTTCGGGGCAGTACTGATAGGGGGGTGTCAGGTGGGTGCCGAGATCATGGTTGGCCACATCAGGTGGATGAAAGTGGAAGAGTAACTCCCCAAAGTGTGAGGGGCAGGAGGGAAGGGTGCTGGGCAGCTAGCAGCTAGCTGTGAGGCAGAATGAAGTAAGTGCAAAAGCAAGGAAACACCGAGGGTGTTTAGGAGCACCGAGGAAAGAGCAGGGCAGAAGGCAGCGGATGCCATCCTCTGGAGCACGACGGGACCAAATGATCTGGGATTGTTTCATGTTCTCGAGGAGGCAGTGGATGGTAAAATGTTTAAAGCTATTGAACGGGGGAGTGACATGATGCAGCTGCTTAGAATAAGAACTCTGATGCCACTGGGGGGCAGAGGGAGTGGACCTTAAATAATGACTAGTTCATGAAGACCTCCTATGTAGCATAAGGAATGCTAAGGTGATAAATTCAAGACTGTCCACCATGAAGCATAACTGTAGGGAGTGGGAATTAGAGATCAAATATCTCCACCCCAGGGGCACCTGGATGGCTGGGTCCGTTAAACATCTGCCTTCAGCTCAGGTCGTGGACCAAAGCCCCATGTCAGGCTCCCTGCTTGGCAGGGAATCTGCTTCTCCCTTTCCCTCTGCTTGCTACTCCCTCTGCTTGTGGTCTCTCTCTGCCAAATAAATAAGTAAATAATCTTTTTTAAAAAATGATCTCTACCCTAGGTGACTGGGAAGACAGCATGACCTGATCGGAGAAACAGAACCCAAGACCAGGGATAGACTTGGATAGGGGGTCAGTTTTAGTTTGAGAAACATTTAAATTGGGGGTGTGGTCAGGAAACCCACAAGATGTTTTGTGGCAGTTAGAAATTCATTCAGAGAAGAAACCAGAATTGAACAGTTATATTTGGGAGTAGAAAAGAGATAGTTTAAGTCTTTCCCAAAATGTGGGATATGCACACTTGAGTTCAAGAGATGAATTCAGGTGACACCTGGACCCTCAACTAGTTTGGTTTTAGTAGTTTAGTGGCTCCTGATGGACCCTCTACTGTATGCTATTCCCTCTATGCTGGGCATCAGGCTCAGCTTCCTGAAGGCAGCACTGTTTTACATCATGCTGTTGTCCATTTGTGGGCAGTTTACTTTTAAAATAAACATATTAAGCAGAGTCTTTTGGAAAGTACGTAGCAGTACAGGTGTCACATACACATCACAGAAATCGTGATGGTGGGATGCTAAGTGACCGAAGATTAGGGAGCATCTACACAAACTGAGGTGGGTGAGATGGTGCGGAGTGTAGAGCTAGAAGATAAGAAGGACAAGATCAGGACTTTGGGAAATGTCATCTAAAGGCAAGAAGAGGTAGTCAAAAACCAGGAAAAGGTGACAGTAGAACCTAGATCTTAGGGAAAAAAAGGCCAAAGGAAGTGTGCATTTCAAGGTGTTGTCAAATGCTTGTGTTCACTGAGGTTTAGAACCAAGAAAAGTTAGATTTACTAATTTGGAGGCATTTGGAAGTTCAGAAGAGTTGTAAAATGCAACTTCTAAGGGCTAAAGGTGATAAGAATGTGTCTGTTTAGTGACCTTGGAGAAGCCTGAGAATGAGCATGTTTATAGACCAAGATGGAGCAGCCAGTTAGAAACGGGAAGGAGGAAAGAACGAGGCACTATTCTAAGCATTTACAGAGTAGAAACTTTAGGATGGCCATAAAGGCTGGAAACATGGTGAATATACGCTTGTGACTGTGGTCCCTTGTGTTCTCATTATTGAGACAGTTTAAGATTTTATTTGAGAGAGAGAGAGAAAGAACACAAATGGTGGGGGAGGGGGTGCAAAGGGAGAGGGAGAAGCAGACTCCCTGCTGAGCAGGGAGCAGGACTCAGGGCTGGATCCCAGGACCCTGAGATCATGACCCGAGTGGAAGGCAGATGCTTACCTGAACCACCCAGGTGCTCCTGAGGCAGTTTAATGCTCTGTGCACAACTATAGTACATAAGGTTCCCTAGAACACATTTTCTGTCAATCCCCAAACATGTGTCTGTGATGACTGTCTCAGATTTCCAGACCAAACCCACACTCTCAGCATGCCCCATAAGGAATCACGGAGAATCAAACTATTTTTAAAAAGGTCTCAAGACTTTTTCCAATTTCCAAGAGATACAGAGATTAAGGAGGTAAAACTACCAGTGGTTACATCCAAGTCTTAAATTCAAAGACTGTTTTCTGGGGGCACCTGGCTGCTCATTCTGTACAGCATGCGACTCGATCTCAGGGTCATGAGTACACTGGGTGTAGAAGTTACTTAAAAAAATAAAATCTTTATAAAAACAAAACCCCAAAGATTCTGTTTTCTGTGACCATGTCCCAATCAGCACGTGGTGGGGCATCAGAATCCCAAAGTTCTGCAGCTGAGCACTCAAAGCAGTGCCAACTGGTGGCAAGCGTGCCCCCGGTCAAATGGTATGGTCTGGGGGTTTGCACAGCACCTGAACAATTTTAGAAGGTAATAGTTGTTTTTATCATCTTTAGGGCATTTCGGCCACATGTTTCATGTTTGCCTTTCTTAACTACTAAACTCCCAAGAGCAGCTATCAAAAACTGGGACTCAAAACACTTTACTTTTCACATCTTCCATCAAAATCTTAAGAATGTAAGAGCTTCGGTAGGTAAAGTACTTCTTGCAGTTTAATCTGTGCATTACGTGTCTCTAGACAGTCTCACAAGAGGCAGGTTCACATGGGCAAGATGCCTCGGGAGAGAACTGAGCAAGAATTGGAAGATGAATTGTTTACCTATTTCAGACCCCTAAAATTTTGAAATGTGATGTTAGTCTTAAACTTGTTTAAATATGAACACACGGTACTTCCTAGGATTTTTCTAATGCAGGTTATGAATGAAAAACTTCAGCACTGCATGGAGCTGACAGATCTAATGCGGAATCACCTCACTGAGAAGAGGGCGCTCCGCCTGGAGTGGATGATTGTCATCCTTATCACCATCGAGGTAAACAGCCCTTTAGAATGAAAATAAGGGCACCTGGCCAGCTCAGTCAGTGGAGTATGCCACTCCTGGTCTCGGGACTGTGAGTTCAAGCCCAACATGGGCTGTAACTAAAAAAATAAATAAAACTAACAATCTTTAAAAAATGAAAACATTTGACACATAAAATGACAGTGGCTAAGAGCATGGCTTTGTTCTAATTACGAAGTCTATATAGAAGTGAGGCAGGTTTCAAGTGACTTGTAATACTGCAAATGCACAAATTTTTGGAGGAGTTCCAATTTTGAAGATAGCATTTAAAGTTCTAACTGCAAATTTATAATGTACAACTCAGCAGCAAGAATCTTTGCCTCACATCTGGACAGCTTGCCATGTGGGAAAGACTTCAGGAGAATTTTTCGTTAATTACAATTTTAGAAAAATAATTTTAGTTTTTACCAGGGAATGCTGTTAAACTAACAAATCTCACCTTTTATCACCCTAAGGTGATGTTTGAGCTGGGACGAGTATTTTTTCTAATCAAGTGATAACCAGAGGAAAGTATCAGTGCAAGAGATATTCAAGTTCTACAATCAAAAATAAATGCTCACTGTTGGGAGAATCTTAATTTAATTGATGTTTAATATTTTTAAATCAAGAAGTTGTAATGATCTTTTTCAACTCATATGTGTATTGCTGCTTGAATAAAATTATGAAGAATCTGGTGTTTGGGTCTTTAACACTGAGAATTTGAAAAGACATTTTAAAAGAACTATAGAAAGTTTAAAATCTAAAGCTAGAAAATCTAGGCAGAGATACTTATTAAAGCCAAAGTCTTAGATTTTGGACACTATCCCTTACTTGTCTCCAGGAAATCCCAATCCCAGCCCTAAGAGAACCATATAAGAAACTCTGGAGTAATAAGTATGACAGGAATGAATTTTATATACCTATTTTGGATGGCATAATTTCAGTATGGCTGCTCATGGCACTTCGTTAATCCATACTATCTAGGCCTTTACCACCAATCTAGTCAAAATACGCTTCCCACACATTTTTTAGTTTACACATACTTTGGGGAAATGAAAAAACGCCAAGAACAAAGAACTTGACCTTTATATGGTTACCATCTTGAATTGATAAACATTTTTAAAAAGCAAAGTCCTTTTGGGGAACCTGGGTAGAACAGTTAAGTGGCTAACTCTTGGTTTTGGCTCAGGTCGTGACATTGAGCCTCATGCTTGAGTCTCGCCCTCTCCCACCCAAGGCTCTCTCTAAAGTAAATCTTTAAAAAGTAAATTCCTTTTTATCTTCATTTTTATGCATAACCCCCACTTGCCCCCTATGCTTCCCACAATGAATTTAAATATTCAATTTTTTTTCATGTATTATAGGTTCACTGTTAAGGGGGGGTTAGATGCACCTACCCCTTGCAGCTGAAAATGCAAATCTTTGACTCCCCCAAAACTTCAGAGCCTGTTGACCAGAAGCCTTACCAATAAGTCAATTACCACAACTTATATTTTTTACTGCATTCTTACAATAAGGCAAGGTAGAGAAGATTGAGAAAATGCATTTCTACACTGTATGTACTGTATTTATGGAAAAAACCCACCTGCATATAAATGGAACTGTTAAGTTCAGTGAAACCTGTTATTCAAGGTTTATATCCACAAATACAGTATTACTGTTCTAAATTGAGACACTTTTTAAATTTTGCAACTTAAAACTGCTACACAGTATTTCACCTACAGAATACACACCTACCTATACCTTTACTATTTTTATGTACTTATTTGTTCTAATAGTGCAAAGGTAAACCTCCTGGTACCACTGTCAGCACACTGCAAGAGTTCTCCTTGAGTAGCTGTCTGCTAAGGTATCTGTACCCAAGACTTCCCAAGAACATGTGGGCATGGAGAGTTCAAGGAATGCTTTCTAGATTAAATTCACAGAAGCACTTTCATAAAGCGGCTATGCGTGTATATACACACCTGTCATGAATGTATGAAGCCTGTTCTCCTTTCCCATCTTCCCTTCTCACCCATCTTCAATTTTAGTTTGGTCCACTGTATTTAAAAATCTATAAATATATCTAACCTACGTTTAGAAATCTTTGGGAAGCCAACAAGAACACAATTTGAAATACTGGTCAACAAAGTTTTCTAATTTAATGGGAACCATATAATCCCTCCAACCTATTAAAAGAGGCATTTCCAATGAAGTTTTACTCTAAGTATCAATATACACTATTTGCTGTTAGGGTCAACTGTGTGTTGATTTTAACAATTTTAACAAAGAAATACGAACATTTGGTGTCTTATGGTCATGGCAAAATCTAACATTTCAACTTATACACTAATGTGCTGCAAAGAAGAAAAGGATGATCAGTAAGACTTTCAACATAAAAATTTATTAGGTAAACATTTTGTGGGAGAAATGTTAACATTTTTCAAGAAGAAAAAAGGAACAGTGTTAAATTTGAATTTTTATTAAAGCAATCATGGTAGACACACCAACTCATTAGAATACTACATTCCCTTTGATACACTCAAGACTATAATACCTTTAAGCCTTTAAGTATCAGTGATTCATCAGAAATTGCATCTTTTTCAACTACTTAAGTTTATGATAAAAGCTTCAATTTAAGTTATAGGCAAGAGTTTTGGGTTTTGTTTTTTTTTTTTTAGTTTTAGGTTATGTAACAGAAGAAAGATGTACATGATCACAACCTCTGTATCATAAAAATGACCAGAAGACAGAGGAGAGCCTAAAGTTAAGTACATTCACCAGTGGCCCTGGAAGCACTCTTCAAAGGGGTATCAAATTTCTCACTCGTGGGAGTATAGTGACTAAGACCAATCTGGATTTGATTTCCTCACCACCAACTAGCTGTATCACCTTGGGCCAATCACTGAACATCTCCGGATCTGTTTCTTCATTTGTAAAATGGGTTTAACAGTACACTACCTCATAGAGTTGCTGTGAGGATTAATGGAATTAACATGTGAAGCTCTAAGTTTACTGATGCTTCAATCCATCTGAGTAAAAATCCATAGGATTCTGAGATTAAAGGGAGGTTGAATCAAACCACCAGGACCCCCAACCCCTTTGAATCCAACTAGGAAACATCATTGGAGACTTAAAGACTGACATTAGTGAATCGTGCACCTAAATCGATGGAGCGGTAAATATAAAGTAGTATTTCCACTCTATAAAATGAGTGGGCTTATTCATTGTAAGCCCCAAAAGGCTTTTAAATTCAACGCATTCTGCATGTACCAGGCAACTGCCAATGGCATTCTGGAGTGCCTTCTCACATAACCAGAGCAGTCAGAAGCAGTAAAGTTTTTATATATAAAATCAATATATTGTTTCTGGTACGAGAAAAATTTTTTGCCAAAACTTAATCACAGTCACCTAGTTTTAATTATTTTCCGGCCTATCACTTAGCGCAGTTTTTCCTAAGTGTGGTGCTCAGACCAGCTCCACCAGCAAACACCTGGATGTCCATGATTTATACAGATTCTTCTGTTTTGCAATCAGGATTTCTGAGGCAGCAACTAAGGAATGTTTTTTACAACTCTCCTAGACATTCCCATGCTCACTAAACTGAGTACTACTAAGAGACTATTTACTGGCTTGTCCTCACTTTATAGATACAGATTTTCATTAATTCATTAGCACCTTCTTATTCCATTTAATGTACTAAGTACTTTATCACCTCAGGTGATTCAATTCTCTTTCCCCAACCCAACCTCCTCATGCTCTCCTCTCCCTGCCTTAGTGCCTGTGTGGGGCTGTGCTGTGAGTGATGAAAAGGAGTTGAGCAAGTTTTTCCAGAATACTAACTTTCAATTCTCTCCACTGGCTATGAATTGGCATTTTTAAAAAGATTTTATTTATTTATTTGAAAGAGAGAGAGCATGAGAGAGAAGAAGGTCAGAGGGAAAAGCAGACTCCCTGCAGAGCAGAGAGCTCGATGTGGGACTCATCCCAGGACCCTGGGTTCATGACCCGAGCTGAAGGCAGTTGCCTAACCGACTGAGCCACCTAGGTGCCCTGAATTGCCATTTTTTTAAAGATTTAAGGTCACTATTCCAAATTCTCTTTCCTCATGGGAGCTTTCCTCAAGGGTTTCACAAAAAAGGATTTTTTAAAGGCCACATTTTTAACTCCTTCTGCACAACGTGAAACACAGATTTAAATGATTCTTTAAAAAGAAAAACGTTTCTGGGTACCTGGGTGGCTCAGTCAGTTAAGTGTCCAACCCCTTGTTTCTGCTCAGGTCCTAACCTTACGTTGTGGGACAGAGTCCTGTGTCAGACTCCATATTCAATGGGAGACTGCTTGGATATTCCCTCACTCTGCCCTTTCCCTGGCTTGTGCTTGTACGCTTTCTCAAATAAATAAATCTTTTAAAAAAATTTAAAATAGGGACACGTGAGTGGCTCAGTTGGTTAAGCATCTGCCTTCAGGTCAGGTCATGATCCCGGGGTTCTGGAATGGGCTCCCACACTGGGCTTCCTGCTCAGCTGAGAGCCTGTTTCTCCCTTACCCTTTGCCTACCACTCCCCCCTGCTTGTGCTCGCGTGCTTGCTCTCTGACAATAAATAAAATCTTAAAAAATTAAAATTAAGTTTCAGCATGTCCCAGACTGTCATGATAAAAAAGGCTGGAAAGCATGTAGAACTATAAAACCTACTCACAGACATAGTCTTTCATGTAATACAACAAATAAATAACAGGATTTGCTACTCTGGGCTTCAAGATACAGTGGTAGAATGACAAAAAGGGCTCCTACTCTCAAGAAGCTCACATTCAAATGAAGGCAGTAGGCAAATACACGACTAATCTGCTTAAAGACATAAATGCTCTACAAAGATATCTACAGAACTGGCAGAGGGGGGGTATGAAAAAATCAGAAAAGTGAACATATTAGTTAAAGGGAGAACCTAAAATTCATGCAAGATTTAGACAGCAGTATTTGAACTGAGAAGTCCGAAACAGGTGAGAGTCCGGTTAAGTATCAACTTGACTTTTAATACCTAGCTTCTCTACATTAGTCTTACAAATTTGCTTACCACAACAGTATTTTTTAATACTGCTAATATAAAAATATGTAGTAGGCTGCTTCTTGAACTCATTACATGAAGACTTAGAGCAACAAACTAACAAAAAATGATGTGATTCCAGTCAAATCTAAGCCACCAGACACTAATCTTTAAATGCAGAGTATTCATCTTAATCTAAAAAGCCTCACGTGGTCTGGCTTCTGGTTACCTTAAAGATTTCTGACTCTAGGGGCACCTGGGTGGCTCAGTTGGTTAAGTGACTGCCTTCAGCTCAGGTCATGATCCCGGAGACCTGGGATCGAGTCCCACATCGGTCCCCCGGCTCGACAGGAAGCCTGCTTCTCCCTCTCTCACTCCCCCTGCTGTGTACCCTCTCTGGCTGTGTTTCTCTCTATCAAATAAATAAAATCTTTAAAAAAAAAAAAAAAAAGATTTCTGACTCTGTGTGCTCTGATGGCAAGCAAGATTAGTTTGAATACTTGTCCTGTGGTTCACTAATGAAATCTGATAAACTGGAATCCTTAAATTTTATGTGGCCCTTTCAGATTCTGGATTTCCTAGCACTGAGGGGTTTCCGGCAGCAGACACACTTCCAGTGGTAGGCTGGGAAAAGCCTGGGTAAAACAGTCAGCTGATAATCCTACCTTCAGACCACATTTTAGAAATTAATGTTTAGACAGACGACTTTTTCAAATGACGATACTCCTGCCACTCCACAGATCTTTAATGGATAAACTAACAAAAATGGGAATCTCCCCTACCAGTGATCAATCATTTTCATAAAGAAAAACAAGTCAATATCATACACAGACACAGTTATAAGGGGAAGTAGTTTTCCCTATAAATTTCATCACTGATTACACTTTCAAACATAAAAATCCCAAGTCAAACACAATTCTATAAGCAAAAATTCAGATGCAGATTTCTTTTCTAAGAATTTCTTCTAAATTAAATGTTTTAAAAATCAGTTGTGACTACTGAAACACACTACAACTTAAAGGAGTCCTTCACCCAACTTGGCTAAGAAAAGACACAAGTCTCAAAAGACTACACATAACACGACACCATGCTAAAAGAGACAAAACTGATGATGGAGAACCAGTCAGTCAGTAGCTGTCGGTGGTAATGAGTTTGGAAGGACGTTAAGAATATAAAAGGAGAGGGTGCCCGTGGGTGGCTCAGTTGGTTAAGCGACTGCCTTCGGCTCAGGTCATGATCCCGGAGACCCGGGATCGAGTCCCACATCGGGCTCCCTGCTCGGCAGGAAGCCTGCTTCTCCCTCTCTCACTCCCCCTGCTTGTGTTCCCTCTCTGGCTGTGTTTCTCTCTATCAAATAAATAAAATCTTTAAAAAATAATAATAATAATATGAAAGGAGAGCATGACAGAGGTTTTCTGAAAGTGGTATAACTGATCTGTATTCTAATTGTGATGGTGGTTACACAAATATTTACCTAAGTTCACAGAACTATACACCAAAAGAAAAAAAAACTGGGACACCTGGGTGGCTCAGTCAGTTAAGCGTCTGCCTTTGGCTCAGGTCATGATCCCAGGGTCCTGGGGCGGAGTCCCATGTCAGAGCCTGCTTCTCCCTCTGCCTGCTGCTCCTCTGCTTTTACTCTCTCTCTGGCATATGAATAAATAAAATCTTTAAGAACACTCACTGTATAATTTTAAAAATTTATTTAGGGGACACCTGGGTGGCTCAGTTGGTTAAGCGACTGCCTTCGGCTCAGGTCATGATCCTGGGACCAGGGATGAGCCCCACATCGGGCTCCCTGCTCAGCAAGGAGCCTGCTTCTCCCTCCCTCACTCCCCCTGCTTGTGTTCCCTCTCTGGCTGTGTTTCTCTCTGTCAAATAAATAAAATCTTTAAAAAAATTTTTTTATTTAAATAATCAGTAATTATTTAAAAAATATATTAATAATCTTATCATGTACTGAGGTATTGTGTTAAGCCCCCTTACACACATTTTGTATGCACAAATATTTATATAATATGTATTTTATATATATATATAAAATAATATATATGACTATATCCTCCCCCACTGGACTGTGAGCATCTTAAGAGGTATAACAAAAAACTGAGGTTCATAAGTGAAGTACATGCCCAAAGTCATACAACTTAAGGTACACAGAACATGATTCCAACTTAGAGTTGACTCCAATGCCTATATTCTTCACCAATGCAAATATCCTACTCTCTCCCCTCTGTTCATAAATACCAACCTCTGCCTCTTCCAATGATGTCAGAAAAGCTATTAAAGTTTACTCATTCTACTCCTAACTCAACACACTACCCTAACTTGAAAATGTCAGATGAGCAAACCAGTATTCTAGAGCACCACGGTCCAACAGAACCTTCTGCAACGATATAAAATGTTCTATATATGTGCTGTTCAATATGGTAGCCTGTACCCACATGTGGCTAGCATGACATTAATTTGCATAGCCGCATGTGGCTAGTAGCTACTGAACTGGGACAGCATATTTCTAGAGAAATAAAAAGAATATGCATGCCACAGGAAAAAAACAACTTATCAAAATACGATGGCAACTCAACAATAAAATAATTCAAGGTAGATGTATAATAAAGGAGTAGAGCTGAGAAATGCAGAACCACTTGAGGCACCTGTGGGGCTCAGTTGGTTAAGGATCTGACTCTTGATTTCAGCAAAGGGCATGACTTGAGAATCATGAGCTTGAGCCCCACATCGGGCTCTGCTCTCCCTCTGCTCCTCCCTGTGCTCACTCTTTCTCTCTCTCAAATAAATAAAATCTTAAAAACAAAAAAATGAAATGCACAACCACCAAACATGTCACAAAACTGTCTATTTTTCACACACCTATCCAACCCTTCAAGATTCAGTGTAAATACCAAGTTCATTTATACTACCACTACACTTGGAACACATGTAGTGTAGAACTGCATATTAAATATGATAGGGTTCTTCCCACTGGACTTAGAGCATCTGAGGAACAGATATTAATATATACAGCACCAGCACCTCCCACCTACATCCAGAGGCTTTCCACAACAATAAACATTTTTCATTCAGTTCTAGTGGAAAAAATTACCTTCTTAGGTCCTTCAACCACCAATTCAGTTCAATTCTGCAAGCATTTGAGTACCAGCAATATATAGAAAAGGGAAATCCCTGTGAACAATTTGGACAGGGAATGCGAGATACAAAATATAGGTAAACAACAAGACAGCAATCATGTAAGTATGTGCTTTAGGGCAGAACATCAACTGTCAAGAGTCCTGATGATAAGAGAAACTGGAAAGTAGTTTAAGAACAAAGCAGCCATCATCAGTTCCGCAACAGCAAATATGTAAGATAATTTACTTTGTCCCCATTCTATTACACAGGAAAGTCTACCAGATTTAAAAGAAAAAAAATCAAGGAAACCCTTCAAGATTTATCCTGTCTCCGCTCACACCAACCATGTCAGGGTCCCATCCTACTTCTAATAACACAAGGCCAAAACTATTCTCAGAACAAATCTTACTAGATCCAAAGTTCCCATGACAATCTCACAGCAAAAAGTGGTATCGTATTCTTTCATCCACAAACCCTGATTATCTTTGTTATAACAGCTTTTGGGTCTCAAAAATGTGCTATTTGGAATAGTTACACAGTACAATCTCAAAGTCCATATATATGCAGCATCTGGAGCTAAAAGTAAAGTAGGTTGCATTATTTTCATAAGTACATTTTGTTTCCTCTAAAAATCAACAGGGAAGGGGTGCCGGTATGAGGAATCTGCAAATTCATAGACATCAAGGCATTAGCTGTAGGTCAAGTAAGTTGAAAGCATTACTATCATGTAGAAGTTTGCAAAACAGGAGACTAGGAAACAACCGTTCCATAACTTCTTGACTTTTAAAAATTGCAAGTTTTCTCATCTTAATCAGTACACAGATTGTTCACAACGAAAATCAGAGAAAAGTCTGTTTAGTTTTCCTAGACTGAACGGCCATGGGCTGGTTAATTTCTTAACTTCTTTGAGCCTCCCATCTCAAATTTAAGATTGAGGGCCTGAGACTAGATGCCCTCAGAGGAAAAACTGACTTAATTAAGATAATTACTTACAGATTGACTTCAACAAGGCTTCTGGTTCAATCCTAATTCACCCATAAACAGGAAAAATACAGAACTATGGTAGTTATTAAAATATGTCAAATTCTTTGATACTCCACCCTTCAAGACATGGAGCTTAATTCCTATGCCCTTGGCTACAGGCTGGACTTACAGTGACTTTCTTTTAACTAACAGCATGTGGCAGTACTGTAGCTTCCTCCTCGCCCTAGCTAGGATCGTTTTGCCCTGAGGGATACAAACTACCACCATGTTGTGAGGACACTCAAGCAGTCTGTTGGAGGACTAAGACCATCCGATTGCCAGCATTCACCAACCTGCCAGTGTGAGCCACCTTGGAAGCAAATTCTCTAGCCCAGTCAACATCGTGACTGCAACCTCATGAAAAACCCTGACCCAGAACCACCAAGCTAATCTAGTCCAGATTCCTGACCCACAAAAATTGTATGAGATAAGCAAATGTTTATTATTTTAACCTATTAAGTTTGGGGGTAATTTGTAACAGAAAGAAAACTAACCTACCAGTGTTTTTCAAAAAGTGAACGCTGATTCATTTGTGACTAATGAAATCAATTTAAGCCACCAGTCAGGTTTCTTAAGTTAGAGAAAAATAATTATATAACTCAAAATAACAAGTACTATTTCCTGAAAACTGTTTAAATTTTACATGTGTACACCAGGTAGCATGTAATAAAACGTGTCTTCAAATTATAATCAAAAAGGGTATGAAACCCAAAAGCCAACACTAATAGGATTAAAACAAAAAGTTCCCTAAAGTATAAGCAATCCTTGAAGGAATATGGACTGAGCAACAACCAACTATAAAATAAACATTTACTATAAACTTTATAACCAAACCAATGAAATATAAGACCCTCTCAAAATACATCTTTTCTTTTATTTTAAACTTCGTGTAAAGCACAGAAGGCGTGGTAGACTTAAACATGTAAAGACATGTTGTTTTCCTAATTCCTAATTCCAAGGTTACCCAGAACATCCTTATAAAATTATATGGTGAAAAAGCTGCTCTGGGATCTACCCACATCTATTATTTCCCTTACTACTTTTACTATCAATGTTAAAGGAAATTCCATCTTCCACCTCAGCACACATGCACAACAAATTTTTGCCAAAAAAAAAAAAAAAAAAAAAGCTAAGTACAGTGCTATTAAATTGCTTTCTGCCCACTGTCCAAGTCTCACGGGAATTATCCTCTTTAGAACACAAGCAAGTGCATACTTTTCTAATTGTATTTCAGCATAACGTGCATCAAAACATTCAGCAGCACATGACTGTAGAATATTTATGCAGAGTTCAACTTTTGATGAATCCACTTCAATTATTTGCTTACACCGTGATTTTCTTTGAAATGTGTGAAACTATTTTTGAACTAACTTACCAAATTTATTTTCAAAATACCAAAATAAATCAATACATAAGCACTAAACAGATGATTTAACTTTTTATTTTTCTTATTACTGCACTCAGGGCATTTGTGGCTCTCTCACAACCAGACTGACAGCTTTCCTTGCCCCAATCCTGAGACACACCACTAGTTCTTCTTGGCAATGACTATTTCTCCCCATATGCTAAGGTTAAATAATTAGCATACTTGGCAAAATGCAAGTATGCATGCCTATGTCTTGAGAAAAAGCAGTCCAGTTCTAAAGTTGAGAGCAGCAGCTCCTGAAGAGAAGACTAGGATGCTCCTGACAGCACTTTCTCTAGGAATGAGATCCAGAGTTTCAAGAAAAACCCTGGTTTATTTCTACAACTATATTAAGAGTTTAATACTAGGAAACTATTCACTGGTCTTAAGAATAAGCAGTTACTTCGACATCGGGCTCTCTGCTCATCAGAGAGCCTGCTTCTTCCTCTCTCTCTGCCTGCCTCTCTGCCTACTTGTGATCTCTCTCTGTGTCAAATAAACAAATAAAATCTTTTTAAGTTTTTAAGAAAAAGAAAAAGCAGTTACTTTGAGACTCAAGCCCAATACTCTGTGGACACAATAGCTAAAACTAACCCAAAACTTTAAGATCAGTTTTGCCCACTTTTTCCTTTAGTTTCTCTCAAGTCACTTCACTCTCCATGTAAGCACTACATCAGACCATAAACCTGAAAGTTCACAGTCAAGGTCTAAAAGAATTAAGAATCCAAAGATTTCTAACTATGTCTACCAATCAGAATCACTTTAGCTTCCCAATAAAATGAAACAGACTTCAACTGCAGAGCCAATCCAAGGAACCTGGCATGCCAGTCTGAAGGCCAACTTTGATGTGTTATTAACAGTGTAAGAAATACTTACATCAGGGTCAGAATTTAGTTTTGCAGGTAGACATTTAACCACTCAAGTCATTTATCTAGCTGATCAAAGAATCAAGTTCAAGGCAGGTATGTATGAAATCTATTATTCACTTCTGGACCACTAAAGTTACACAGCTGCCTATTTTGTCTTCAAAAAAGGAGTCATCAGTAGCCCTGGGTATAATTGGATTACTAAATCAAACTCACATTAAAAAAAAAAAACCCTCACAGTTTAAGGAGGGGACACTTATGTGTGTTAAATTAACTATTTTATTAATCTTGCCATAAATATTTTGGGAAATATGTGTCACAGCCCTGTGCTAAAGTCTGGCCCTGTAAACCACAATGAGTCCAACACCAAATTAAGGAACTTATAACTGAATTGCATACTTTAAAACCAAAGAGAATCCCAGAATCTGTTATCTTCATTCCCTTAATTAAGCCATATTCTTTTTAAGTCTCCAAAATCCTAGATATTTGAAATACCAAAATCATTAAATCCAGTCCTCAAAAAATTGTTATACTTCCAAAGTTATAAATAAAACTCTAGCAAAATGTAAACACAAAAATAAATTTTAAAATGTTAATAACCACCAGAGAATCTAAGTCCCCTGCCTGCCATGTAACCTGTTTCAGGACTGCCAAATTTAACAGAATGGCCAACCCTAAATCCACACTAACAAACAGTACCTCAGAGACCAAAACTTAACAGTAAAGTAAATTGTTCTTAAGTAATAAACATGCTTTGCGAACTAAATTTTTTTTTGGACCAACGCCTCATAAACTAAACCACAATTACTGAAGTATCAAATACAATACTAACAAACGTCTGACATCGCACTCGACTAGTCTGTAAGGAAGAATTTGTACCTTTTTAAACACAGCACAAACTGACATATCTACTTCGATATGACTTCTCAATTCCACTGGTGATAGAAAGGTATTAGTGATTTACAAGTTTCTCCTGGCTCTCAAGTCCATTCATTTCAAGTCCTAGGATAAAAACTTATGACACACGGGAAATAAAGGGACAAAGGTAATGGCCAACAGATGTCAAGCAAAAGCGTGCCGAAGGATCCGAGCAGTTCTGCATCCCTTCCCCGAGCATCTCCAGGACTGTCCTACCTAACACTTTATGTAAACATGGGGCTTGTGACTCAAGCCTCCAGCCCCAATAGGTGGAGAGAAGTTTCCTCGCCTCGGCTGCACATGGTTTGCAGAAGTTTGGCTGGAGCAGAGCGGAGCCTGGGTGGGAGCGGCAATGTAGTTAGTGCTGCAGGCGGCGGCGGCGGCGGCGGCGGCAGAGCAGCAGGAGGCGGAGGCGGGCGGGGGGAGGGGAGGCCGCTGGGGGGGCGGAGGGGGCTCTTGCCGCCACTGCTCTCTCGCCGCCTCTCCCCCCCGGCGGGAGCCGCTCTCAGCCTCTTTGCACTAGTCGCTCCGCTCTCTCGGTCATGTGACCTTAACGTAACCGGACAGGAAAAGCCCCGCCGCCGCCGCCGCCGCCGCGCCGGAGACACCGACCGCGGCGGCAGCAGCAGCAGCAGCAGCAGCAGCGAGAGGCAAAGGCGGCGGCGGCGGCGGCGGCGGCGGCGGCGGGGAGACCACGGCCAAGGCTGCCCAGCGGTGCTTCCTCCACACCCCCCGCTGCAGCAGCACCGGCGACAGGTAAGCGCGCAACGCCTCCACCTCCCGGGGCCGGTGCCCACGTGCCGCCCCCGACCCGGGCTCCGGGAAGCCGAAGGGGGGGCGGGGGCCACCGGGGCTCGCAAACGGTTCCGGCACCAACGGTGGCAACAAAGAAGACGAATGACCCCCGTCCCGGGGCTCCGGGTGAAGGCAGGCGGAGGGCCCGGACCACACGGGGACCCAGTTCTGGGAAGCGAGGGCAGGGGCGCCCCGCGGGGGCGGTGGCGGCTGCGCCTGGCGCCGGGGCTCTGGCCGCCTGACAAAACCATCCCCCGGAGCCAGGCGGCGGCGAGTCGGCGGCGGCTCCATCCGGGGCTTTGCGGGAGGGGGAGGGGACGGAAGCCGAGAGGGCGGGCGGCGGATCGGAGGGAGGGAGGAAGAGGAGGGGGGGCGATTCGCGTTCCGTTCCCCGTTGCCGGTCCCTCCCTTCTCGCCGCCACCGCGAAGTGCGTCCCGAGCGGCGGCGGCCGGTGAGCGTCCCGCGTTGGAGCCCTGAGAGGCGGGCCCGTCAGGTGCGTAATCCATCCGACGCCTCGCCGCCGCCTCCTGCTGCTGCCGCTGCTGCTTCTTCGGCGGCAAGGCCGCGAGCTGCGGAAGTGGGTTTGGGGGAGGGGAGCGGAGGGGGAGGGGGAGGGGAGGGATCCGGTCGGACCGGAGCAGGCCCGGCCTCTCTGGCGCTTCTCCCAGCTGCAGCGGCTCCTACAGCTGCTGCCGCTACTGCTGCGGCTCCGCCTCCCCGCTCGCGGGCGGGGGCGCGCACGCGCGCTTCCGGCCTCCTCGGGTCTCGCGCTGTCTTCGGCTCTCGCGCGCGCTCTTCCCCTCGCCCTGTCTGACCACCCCCCCGCCCCCGGCGCCGGAGCTGTAGCGCCAGCCGGGGCGTTGCGCACGGCGTAGGCGTCGGCATTGTGTTAAACTCCGCGGGACTTGGGGCGAGCGCGCGCGCGCACGCGGGACTGAGGGAGGCGGAGAGCGTGCGGCGCGGCCGGAGTGCGTCGCCCCTCCCCTCGCCTCCTCCCAGCCCCTCGGGGATGGGGGCGGGGCCGGGGTGCCCGGCGCCGCGGCCCGCGGGGCCCCAGCCGGTCCGGCCGGCCCCGCCCCCGGCCAGGCTCCCGCCCCCCGGGACAGGGCGGGGCGGGGCGAGGCTGGACTAGGCGGTGGTTGGGCCGCTCGCTTACGGACCCGGGAGATGTAAGCCTCCCTGGGCGCCGCCTGGGTGGACCGCTGCGGCCAGTGCCGCGGGTGTGGGTACGCTGGGCCGGCAGCCTCCGGCTTCCGCTCCGCTGCGGATCTGCGCCTCCGCTGAGGCCGAGGTTAGCTCGGAGCTGCGCTGTGGTTTCTGGCTGCTTTGCCTTGGGGCGTGGGCCGACGTCCGTACCGCGCCCCAGTCGGGCGCGGCCCTCCCACCCCGGAGAGCTCGGAGGAGAGGCTGGGGGCTCGGAGGCTGCTTCCCGGGCCCGAGGCATTTTTCCGGTGTAACGAAAGCCCCAAACCAATGATTTTTTAAACGGCGTGCAAAGAGAACTGATAATACGGAGATGCTTCAGAAGCAAGGTTTTGTCGCCTTTCGCTGGTAGTGAAGCGGGTGGGGGGGGGGCGATAAGAAAGCAAGGGTAGCTGAGCAGGCAAAAAAGTGGGCAGGGTGAAAATGCAGGTAGTTATTGCTAGGCCATTTGCTGCAAGAACTTCCAACTGCTGAACTA
>PITA01022427.1:0-30386 GCA_004023965.1 Spilogale gracilis | reverse complement strand
AAAAAAAAAAAAAAAAAAAAAAAAAAAAAGTGGCTGCCTTCAGCTCAGGTCATGATCCCGGAGACCCGGGATCGAGCCCCACATCAGGCTCCCTGCTCGGCGGGAAGCCTGCTTCTCCCTCTCTCACTCCCCCTGCTAGTGTTCCCTCTCTAGCTGTGTTTCTCTCTGCCAAATAAATAAAATCTTTTAAAAAAACACAACTTTTCTGATACCATGGCTGCCAGCCAACCATTTCTCCACACTAGAGTCCTGACTCTACAAGTTCCCTGTGTGTTCTTTCACGAATATTCTATCTTCTTTAGTCACATAGGTGTGTTTATATTTTGTATTTATAAATAGTTCTTGTTTATAAATAGTTCTTGTTAATAGACACACACACACACACACACAAGAATATTTGTGTTTGTGTGCTTGTTCTACTAATGGTAACATGTTATTCATATTGTTTTACCTTCACTTTTTTCATTTAAAATATTCATCATTGTTCACAACAGTGCACACAGGACTGTCTCTTTCTTCTTCTCCTCCTTCTCCCTCTCCTGTTCTTCTCCCTCTCCTCCTCTTCCTCTTTCCCTTCCCCTTCCATTTTCCTCCTCTTCCTTTTCTTTGTCTCTGTCTCCTTCTTCTCCTTTTTTTTTTAAATTAACATATAAATAACATTGTTTCAGGGGTACAGGTCTGTGAATCATCAGTCTTACACAATTCACAGCACTCACCATAGCTCATACCCTCCCCAGTGTCCATCACCCAGCCACCCCAACCCTCCACCCCCTTCTTCTCTTTCTCCATCTCCGTCTCCTCCTCTTTCTTCTTCATCTTCTTCCTCTTCTTCTTCTCTGTCTCTGAACTTAGAGTTGAATTATTAAATTACTTCATTTTGGAGTCATATTTTCTTATTATGGCAAAATATGCATAACCTAAAATGTACCACTCTAATGATTTCTAAGTATACATTTCAATGGCATTAAGTACATTTACATTCATACTGCTTATAACCACCACCATTATCTATCTCCAGATTTTTTCATTTTTCCCAAAATGAAATCTCACATCCACTAAGCACCAATTCACCATTCTCTCCTCCCCCCAGCCCCTGGCAATCACTGTTCTAGTTTTGTCTCTAAGAATGCATTGACTCTAGATACCTCATCCAGGTAGACTTATGGAATATTTGCCTTTTTGTGGCTGGCTTCTTTGACTTAGAATAATGTCTTCAAGGTTTGTCTGTGTTGCAGCATGTGTCCAAATTTCCATTCTCTTTTAGGCCGCATAATATTCCATTGTAGGGATATACCCTATTTTGTGTATCCATTCATCTGACCACGAACCCTTAGGTTGCTTCCACTTTTTGGCTACGTGGAACAATGCTACCATGAACATGAGTGTGCAAGCATCAGTTTGAGTCCCTACTTCAGTTCTTCTGGGGATATACCCTGAAATGGAATTGTTGGATCATATGGCAATTCTATGTTTAATTTTTGAGGAACTGCTATACTATTTTCCATCATGCCTTAATATTTTAAATGATTGCTTTATATTCTACCATGTGACCTAGCATAAATAATGTGATCAATCCCATGTTGAAGGATACTAAGAAGTTTCCAGACTCTTGCTATAAAAATATTGCAATAAAATTCCTCGACAGGGACGCCTGGATGGCTCAATCACTTAAGTCTCTGCCTTTGGCTCCAGTCATGATCCCAGGGTCCTGGGATCAAGTCGCACATCGGGCTCGCTGTTCAGCATAGAGCCTGCTTCTCCCTCTGTCTGCTGTTCCCTCTGCTTGTGCTCTTGCTCTCTAACAAATAAATAAATACTTTTTTAAAATTCCCTGACGATTTTTGTGTACATAGACAGGCATGTCTGTGAGGCAAATTCTTAACACAATTGTTAGGTCAGAGAATATGTGAGCTTTTTAAAAATAGATTTTCCTTTTTAGAGCAATAGGTTCAGGGCAAAATTTGAGTGGAAGGTGCAGAGATTTCTCAGTTAGTGCCTGCCTGTGTGTGTACATGCCTCCCTCATTATGTACACCCTTCTTCGGAGTGGTATATTTGTTACAGTTGATTATACATTGACACATCATTGTCACCCCAAATCCATACATTATGTTCTGGTTCTGTCCTGGTGTATATTTTGTGGCTCTGGATAGATATACGATGGCATTGATCTACTGTTATAGTAGCGTACAGAGTGTTTTCACTGCCCTGAAAATCTGTGCTCTACCTATTCCTCCTCCTGCCCTCTCTTCCCCACCCCCCATCCTCCCACCCCACCTCCCTACCCCTCCAGCGCCTGGCGACACTGATCTGATACTGTTTCTATAGTTTTGCCTCTTCCAGAATATCTAATAGTTGGAATCTTATAATATGTAACCATTTATGATTGGCTTCTTTCATTTAGCAGTGTGCATTTAAGGTTCCTCCATGTCTTTTTATGGCTTGATAGCTTGTGTCTTTTCAGTGCTATTAAGATTCTATTGTTTGGCTGTAACTGTTTATCCACTCACCTTCTGAAGGACATCTTGGTTGCTTCCAAGTTTTGGCAATTATGAATAAAACTGCTATAAACCCCTGTCTGCAAGTTTCTGCAGGGATGTACGTTTTTAACTCTCCTTTGGTTACATAGCAAAGAGTGTGATTGCTAGACTATATGAAAAGAATAGGTTTAGTTGTGTAAGAAACCACCAAGCTGTCTTACAAAGTGGCTGTACCATTTTTTTTACATTCCCACCAACAATGTGTGAGTTTCCATATGTTACGTAAGAAGAAAGATTGAGCTTCCTAGTGGAAATGGTTTGCGTCAATATTACTTTTTGCACTGTATGTTTAGGGTTTACCCATTAAGGAAGTTGCTGTAGTTGAGATCATATTTTGTGGTGTTTGGTAATTCTCTGAGAGATCACTGAGGACCCTCTACCCTGGCTGGTCAGCATTTTTGTTTTTCTACCATGTGTGAACTCTGGGGAATTTTATATTTATGGCTCTGGTCATTTTTGGCCTCACTCTGTGAAATTCCACTCTATGTATGCCTAACCCAGCACTCATTAAAGACTGAAGCAGACCAGTATGCAAAATTCTGCCTTCTTACATGGTTACTTCCAACCCAGATCCCTGGCTCCCAACTTCTAGCTCCCTTGGTCGCCCTAAACTCTAATGTCTGTATATTTATTTCAGTGAGGTCACCAGTCTCTGTTTGATTCTACCTCCCCTACCTCTGGCCACAGAATTGCCTTCAGACGAAAATCTGGGGAAAGTCCAGTGCCTAGTTATCTGTTTCTCTCCTCTCATGGGCCACTGTCCTGTCTTACCTGTTGTCTAATACCTGAACACAGTTATTTCATATATTTTCTTCAGTTTTCCCACCAAGGAAGGTTAAGGCCAGTCCTTGTTACTCTATCATGACTGGAAGCAGAAGCTTTTCACTTTGACTTTTTATTTTTTTATTTTATTATTTTTTAAAGATTTTATTTATTTATTTGACAGTGAGAGATAGCAAGAAAGGGAACACAAGCAGGGGGTGTAGGAGAGGAAGAAGCAGGCTTCCTGCTGAGCAGGGAGCCCGATATGGGACTTGAACCCAGGACTCTGGGATCATGACCTGAGCCAAAGGCAGATGCTTAACTACTGAGCCACCCAGGCACCCCATCATTTTGGCTTTTTTTTTTTTTAAGATTTTATTTATTCATTTGACAGAGAGAGAGATCGCAAGTAGGCAGAGAGGTAGGCAGAGAGAGAGGAGGAAGCAGGCTCCCTGCTGAGCAGAGAGCCCAATGAGGCCTCGATCCCAGGACCCCAAGATCAGGACCTGAGTCGAAGGCAGAGGCTTTAACCCACAGAGTCACCCAGGTGCCCACATCATTTTGGCTTTTTACACTATAAATCTTATTATTTATTTTCTATTGGTTGTTCTAGGGATTACATCCCATATATCTTTAACTGGTCACAATCTTCTTAGACATTTTTTTTAATGACTTCAAGAAAGATGTGAAAATTTTTCAGTAGTGCAGTTGTATTTCCCACCATCTTTTTTTGCCATTTTTACCATATATATTACCTCTTTATACATTTTTGAGATACAGTTCACATACCATAAAATTAACCCTTTTATAGGAAAAACTGAATGGGAATAAATCAGAGAGGGAGCCAAACTATGAGAGACTCTTGACAACAAAAAACAAACGGAGGGTTGTGGTGGGAGGGGGTGGGGCGCTTGGGGTAGCTGGGGGATGGGCATTAAGGAGGGTACCAGATGTGATGAGCATGAGGCCTTATATGCAATTAATGAATCATTGAACACTACACCAAAAACTAATGATGTATTGTATATTGGCTAATTGAATTTAAATTTAAAAAATTCACTCTTTGAAAGTATGCAATTCATTGTTTTCTTTTTATTATATTAAAAAAATTGTGCAACCATCCAGAGCACTGTCATCAGTCCAAAAAGAAACCTCATACCCATTAGGGGTAACTCTCTATTCTCTGCTCCCCACCAGCCCTGACAACTACTCATTTACTTTTTGTCTCTATGGATTTGCCTATTCTAGACATTTCTGATAAATGAAATAACATAACATTTGTATATATGTTAAACCTAACAGTATAATGTTATATTTTTTGTCTTAAAAAGTCAAATGAATGTCAGATAAATTAAGAGAAGAGAAAGAAAAACAGTTTTATCTTCATCTACATACTACCATTTTTGATACTTTTCATGCTTTCCTATCAATTTGAGTTACCATATGGTGTCATTTCCTTTTATTCTGAAGAGCTTCCTGTAGCATTTCTTATAATTCTCCCTTCCCCGTTCAAGATCTTGTGCGAAAACAAGGGCCGAGGAAGCTTCTGCCGTGTGCCAATTCTATTACTTGGTAAATTGAGTTTTTAAAGGAATGTGCCCCTTTAATCTAAGTTATTGAACTCATTGGCATAGAATATTTGATATAATGCTCTTCACATACTTTTAATGTTGTGGCTCTTGTAGTGCAGTCCCCTCTTTCAATCCTGATATTGGCAACTTGGGTTTTTTCTTGATTGGGATTTGCTAAAGGTTTATCAGTTGTGATCTCTTCAAAGAATCAATTTTTGGTTTATTAATTTTCTGTATTTCTTTTTATTTTTTTTAATTTCTGTTGTGTTTTTATGTTTGTCCTTCTATTTATTTTAGGTTTAATGTGCACATCATTTTCTATCTTCTTTAGGTATCAAGTTATGTCATGCATTTTAACCTTTTCTTATTCTCTCACATAAACATTTAAGGTTATAACTTTCCTTTTAATTACAGTTTTAAATACAGCTAACAAGTTTTCATATGTTGCTTTTTAACTATCACTCTGCTTAAAATATTTTCTGATTTTCCTTCTGATTTTTTTCCTCCCATGGTCTATTTACAAATGTGTTGTTTAATTTCAAAATATTTGTGGCTTTCCCAGTTTCCAGCCCCTTCAGGGTCAGTCTCTCTCTTTCTCTCTCTCTTTCTCTTTTTTAAGATTTTATTTATTTATTTGAGAAAGAGAGCATGAGCAGAGGGGGAGAGGGACACACATGGGGGTGTGACAGAAGGAGAGGGACAAGCAGACTTCTGGCTTTTTGGGGATCCATTACCTGAGCCACCCAGGCGCTCCCTAGTGTCAGTCCCTTCAGGGCCTTGCCAATCTTGCCCAAACGTAATCTGATTTGCAAAGGACTGAATGCTAAGATGGCGCTCGATGGTCCCCCACCTCCTGGTATTTAAGCCCTTATGTAATCCTCTCCCCTTGAGTGGGGGCTGCACCTAGAGACTTGCTTCTAAGCAGTAGAACACAGCCAACGTTTGGCACATCCGTTCTGTGATTAGGTCATGGCACACATGAGTTCTGTGATTAGGTTATGGCATGAATGGTTTGTACCTTGCTCTAGACTTGCTGCCATATTGGAGAGGCCGGTGTGGCAAGGAGCTGAGGACAACCTCAAGCCAACAGCCAGTGAGGAGTGAGGCCCTGGGCCTAACAGCCCTGGAGGGACAGAATCTTGCCAGTAGGCAGGTAAGTGAAGTTGGAAATGGATCCTGCCTTGTCAAGCCTCCATGAGACCCACCTCTGGCTAATTGTAGCCTCGTGAAACCCTGAAGGATTTTCCATAAATGGGCTCCTGGCCACAGAAACTGCAAGATGATGGAAGTGTGTTGTCTTAAGCTGCTAAGTTTGGGTGTTTGGCAACAATACGTAACTTATACACCAACCCTTGGCCAAGGAGGTGCAGTGAATCCTTACGCATAATTCTGGGACCCCTCCCCTGTCTACCTCTTCTACCCTGCCCTGGCAGATCCAACAGTCTTACTAGCCCAGAACTCTGACCTCTGTATATATTTGGGTATTCTGAGAGAAAGGACTGAGTTATAAACATCTTCATATCCTCCACAGATCTTAATTTAATATCAAATTTTATTATCAATTGACATGCTTTCCAACTCGAACTGCCCTGATGCAGCTTGATTAGGGACATGGCTTTCTTTGTAAGTGTTAGTTCTAATTCCAGTTAGTTAACATCGGAGTGTTAGATTAGTTTCAAGTGTATAATATAGTGATCCAATACTTCCACACATTACCCAGAGCTCATCACAAGGGCAGTCCTTAATCGCCAGGGGCACATCTTAATGGGAGGTCAGGAGACCCTCTGCAGGGCTCCCCAGTTTGAAACCTCAGGCCTTTATGAGCCATATACCTTACACCCTTACACACAGAGCTCATCTGTACGGAGTCAGTCCTTCACTTCTAGCCCTGGATGAAGTTCCATCTGCAGGCACTGCATCTGGTTTCCCCAGCGGCCTCCAGTGGTTTGGGTGATACAGGGTGACAGTGCAGGGCAATTAGTTCCCCAGGGGGTCGACCTTAACTAATAGGAAACGGGAGACAGCAGTAAGCTGAGCAGATAAACTGTTTTCTTTCTTTCTTCTATAGACTTTTATGATGTATTGTCCCTCTTTGTAGCCCTTCTAGAAAAGACCCATAACCCCAGCAAGTGAACCTGTTCCATGACTCACATCTCTCCGTGACTCATTAAAGGACCAGCCGGCATAGTCACAAATCACACAGCACTGCTTTATCTCTTTCTGTGTCTCGCTTCCATTTTTCTTCCCCTTCACCTCCTGCTAGGCTCCCATGCCTCAAAGAAAGCATCCCTGCCTTAACTCTTGCCTTAGGCTCATCTTTCTGGAGAACCTGGGCTAAAAGAGAGATGGCATTCTGGTTGATCTTTGCTTCATGTGTCCATCTCAGTGAACGATTTCTGAGGAATAGACTTTAGCCTAACAACTAGAACCACGGTTCACCCTTGATAATTCACATGTTACTTTCTGTCGCATTCTGTTGTGTGCTGCACACCATCCCTGTTTCTCAAACTCTGTGCTGATGGCAGTAAATGTTAATCTAGACTGCTTGAGGAAAGAATCAAGTTGAAGGCAACTTGACTGAATCTGTTGTGGATGGTTTGCTCCTTGCCCTCATATGGACTGGCTAGACGGAGATGAAGAACTGTTTAAAAATGTATAATTTTCACATTTACCCAATGAAATTCTATTACCATCCAGGAAAAGCTTTTGTCTGCATCCCATCCCACTGTCCTGCTGTGGCTATTGCATTTTGTGCCTTCTCTCTTTAGTCTGGTGATAAAGTCAGGGGATTTGTTGAGAGGGAAAGTCACAGACCCCTTTCTTCTTTAATCAGTTTTGAGTTTCAGCAGCATACCAGGTAAAAGTAAGAATTCAGAAATGTTGGAGCCTTTTTCCCCCTGAAATAAATGGGGAGCCTAAAAGTAAACTAATTACACATGCAAGCCTGTTTCTCTCCTTCCACAATACCCCATGCTGTCAGATGAAAAGGGTTCTTCCTAAACCTCCAACTTTATGTAAATTATGTGCAATTTATTTTCCCTTCAGCCTCAAAGCTTGATAAGTATAGTCAGACCAAAAAGTCTGTTAATAAAGCCCACTGTAGATATTACACAAAAGTGAGTCTGTTCTGATGTTTTTCATTGTATCAGAGCCATAAATTGCACTCTTTCATTAGCATACAAAGGGTTGAAGAGAGGGTGTTTGAGAGGGTAGAAGTTACCTAGTTTCTTCTCAGATCTTGCTTCCTTTTCCACCCTGACTCACTCATGGTTTAATAGAGCTTACCAGTCAGGGGGTGCCCTGGATACTTCTAGCAATCAAGTGACCACATGGTGGTTGTTAAAAGGACTCTGATCCCTGTATGCAGGAGACATTATGAGATGTCAAAGAAAGGTCCCTAATTTAGTTTGGGGGTGGGATAGGGCTGAGGAAAAATTAAGGGGACACTATTTTAGAGTTTGACACCACTGAGCTAATTCTTGAAGACATAGTAGGAGCTAGCCATATAAATAAATGGGATGGCATATAATCACTCTTTGGGATATTGAGTTCCTACTTTGTCTCAGAGGTTCTTTCTCTGGAGAGTGATGGGGATGTACATATAACAGGAATAAAATATAAGATGATGTGTAATACTGCAGTTAAATAAACTCTGTTATTCACTTCTCTTATGTTATAATTCCTCCAATAATTTTCTTCTCAACTAGCCTCCTTTGAACCTACAAACGTGTTTAAGTCATCCCTATCCAGAGAGAGAAACCTTATATCTATTAGGATTCTTAGCTTGGAGGAGAGAGTAGCCAAAAAATAAATTGTGTCAGTTATTAAACTACTGTCTCTCAATTTTAACCCACTGTCTATACTCTATGGCTG
This sequence comes from Spilogale gracilis, assembly GCA_004023965.1. Classification (NCBI taxonomy): domain Eukaryota; kingdom Metazoa; phylum Chordata; class Mammalia; order Carnivora; family Mephitidae; genus Spilogale; species Spilogale gracilis. Next base: position 21,641 of record PITA01022427.1, on the reverse strand, counting down.
GAGATTTCAACACTCCTCCTGTAATTAACAGATTAAACAAGTAGACAGAAAGTCATTAAAGATATAGAGGTCCCAAATGACACTACTGACTTGATAAAATTGACATTTCTAGAATACTCCACCCAAGAACAGCAGAATACACAAAAATTTAATGACTGACACAGTTCATCCTTTTAGCCACTCCACATTCGTAACCACATTTCTACACATTTTAAAGTTCCACACAATAGCAAAGACTTCTTTATGTTTTCACTTAGCAAAGGGCAACTAGTTTTTATACAACTAAAAACATTTCTTATCATCTCTTCAAAATGAAGAAATAAAAATTTTCCAAAGTTATTGAATCAATCTTTCTGAGACCGCCATGGTAGATATCTCTAGGCTACATTAATTACTTCTGAAGTACAGTCACAGTGCCGGCGTAATATTTTTTTACCTAAACGTGAAGCATAAACTTAATTAATACCGTCAATCTTCATATATAATAATAAGGGAAAGGAGAGGAGTAGAGGGAATTACAAATACACATATATGCACACCCTAATGATTAACTAATAACTAGCATATATGCACTATTATAGTAGATATTCTATTATTACCTACATTAGTATGTATACACACCCACATATATGTAAAAATATATACATATACATACACGCACAAAATACACATGACAAGTGAGGAAGGAAATATGCCTAACTGTTAGAGTCCTCATGTTCATAAATGGCCACAAAAAAACTGCTGGCTTTCCTTCTCCCCTTCCTGTTCCATGTTTTCTTTGTCCTTAGGCAGAATCTCAGGTAATTGGAATTATTTACTTGAAAGAGTGACTCGAACTTTCATTCCCAAAGGATGGCCATCCTCAGTAGCCCTGATTTTTTTTTTTTTTTTTTTTAGTAAATTTTCATTATCTTTACTCTTGGATATGTGAGTGTTAAGAAGCACCTCAGAGGACTCCTCGGGTTCCAGATATAATAATCCTCTTCACTCTCATTGTGTAGCAGTGTAGTCACCTTTGGTAGTGGGCATTAGTCCCGCCTGCCAGGAGGGTAATCCTATTCTTTGCTTATTGGTTCAGAAGTACAAGGAACCCAGCATGGCCAAGTTGCATTTCAGCTTCCAATTCAATAGAACTTTTGTTGTCATCTCATGATGGAAACATTTCTCTCTTAACCTCCAAACCAGCAGAGTTCAAAGTTGCAGGGGAAGCAAAAATTCTGAAGGGAATTGTTAAGTGTAGTAGTAAGAGAAGCTACTCTCATTTCTACCTCTTGCTTCTTGGAACTGTAAACTCTACTTATTGAGGAAACATTGCTTTATCTTGGTTTTTAACTTAAAGCATAACTGCATCTTGCTTTATTCATTCAGTGTTGTCTCCCAGCTGGTGCCCTTCCAATGCTCTACTAAGTCAGCTGCTTCTGGGTGATGGTGGATTTCATGGGCATGAACCTACTACTGCCCTTCAGAGTGTACTAGAACCAGAAATGAAGGTATTTTAGTATGAATGGCAGCACCAGCAGTAGAGACTGTGTAGTTCAATGGGATAAGAGAATCCTGGAAATATCAGGATCTTTAATCCCCAGTTTTGTATCTCTGTGTCAGATCTCTGTGGCTGTGTCAGATCATAAGACATGAAAAATATTAATCAAATCCCATTGTCACTGAATTCCAATTTGTTTTATTAGAATTTCTTGAAGGAGGGTGCGTGGGTGGCTCAGTTGGTTAAATGTCTTCCTTCAGCTCAGGTTATGAGCTCAGGGTCCTCAGATTGAGCCTCGCATTGCATTCCCTACTCAGTGGGAAGTCTGCTTCTCCCTCTCCCTCGGTACCCCCCCCCCCCAATGCTCTCTCTCCCTGTCTGGCTCTCAAATAAATAAATCTTTTTTTCTTAAAGATTTTATTTATTTGACAGAGAGAAACACAGCTAGAGAGGGAACCCAAGCAGGGGGAGTAAAAGAGGGAGAGGTAGGTTTCCCACCGAGCAGGGAGCCCAATGGGGGCTCGATCCTAGGACTCCAGGATCATGACCTAAGCTGAAGGCAGATGCTTAATAACTGAGCCACCCAGGTGGTCCAATAAATAAGATCTTAAAAAAAATTTTTTTTCTTGAAACAAATGGGCTCCTAGATGGATGAGTCTTATCATCATACCATCTTAATCATCCTGGAATTTGCAGGAATTTGACCTCTAAAACCATGTAAGGATTAATCAATAGCAGTATTTATGAATCATTCTGGATGTAAAAGTTCCTAATACCAGTCAAGGAAAAATGGAATATTTCTTGGTCACCTTACGGTGGATGTGGGTTTGGGGAAGGGTGATTTTTAAATGGAAATAAAAGATGTGGTCTGTGAAGACATTTGTGTTTGAATCACAGGGTAAGAAGGGAGCACTGATTCTCTTTTTAATTCAAAAGAAATTACTAGAAATACCCAAACTCGTTATTAGAGGCAGAATGTAACACAAAAATGCTAAACATACTTTAAATTTAATAATTATCTTTTTGAATGCAATTCTGAACATTTTACAGCTAACTCCATTTACTTTAATTCACTCCTAAATTTAATATGCTGTCCCAGTACCCAGCAGGCAACTTTTTCTACCTGCATATTTAGATATAATTTTCTCTGTTTCCATTTTTAAAAATGTGTTAATGATACATTCTTGACCATGAACATAATCATAAACATATTTTGTAAATATATCTACATATGGCTCATAGGATCTATAGGTAAGGAGTCCAGGACCAAATATCAAGCTACGATGCATGCAAAAATATTGGCTTACAGTCTTCTTTTTCTTTTTTAAATATTTTATTTATTTATTTGACAGACAGAGAGAGAGAGTGCACCATCAGAGGGAATGGGAAAAGGAGAAGCAGGCTCTCTACTGAGCAGGGAGCCCGATGCAGGGCTGGACCCTAGGACGGTGGGATCATGACCTGAGCTGAAGGCAGACTCTCAACCGACTGAGCCATGCAGGTACTCCAGCTTATGGTTTTCTAAATTAGAACTCAGGAAGAGAGTTCTAGAAGCAAGGCCTTGCATTTTGAAATGAGAAAGAGTTGGGTCTCTGTATTGGTTTCTTATTACTGTTGTAATAAATTACAACAAACTTGTTCCTTAAAAAATGCAAATCTATTATCTTATAGTTCTGGAGGTCTGAAGTCTGAAATGGGTCTCACTGGGTTAAAATCAAGGTGTTAATATACCGTTTTCCTTTTTGAAGGCTCTAGAAGAAAATATTTCCTTGCCTTTTTTAGCTTCTAGACACTGACCACATTTCTTGACTCTGGGATCCCTTTCTCCATCTTCAAAGCTATCAATGCTGCATCTCTTTCGGTTTTCTGTAGTTCATAGCCCTACCTCCCACCCCCCACCTCCTCTTCTTCTGTCTTCCTCTTCTACTTCTAAGGACTCTTGGGATTGCATTGGTTCACCTGGATAATCTAGCATAATCTCTCTACATAAGGGCAATGCATCAGCAATCTTAATTCCATCTGAAACTGTAATTCCCCTTTGCCCTGTAGGGTAAAATACCTAGGTCGTGGGAGTTAGGACACAGACATCTTTGAGGGGCCATTATTGTGTGTGATGACCTTATTCTGGATTCTAACCCAGCGTCTTCAGAGCTGTGTAGCATCGGGCAAGTCACTAATTTTTCAAAAGGCCTCATTTGATAGTGGGGTAATGGTGGGCATTTGGTAAAGATTAAATGTGCTGATATGTGCCATGCACTTATGAGTCCCTAGCACATAGCAACAGTGAATGTTAGCCAGTTTTGTTTTAGAACTTAGATGTATTTGCTTACTGAGAGCCTGGATTAGAGATCCTTGTTCTGAACTCCCATAGATGCCTGTCCTTCCCTGACCATAGCGTACCCAACATTACAATGTCACCATCTGTTTATGTGTCTTTTTCCTCTATTAAACAGTTTCCTGATGGTAGGGAAACTAGCTTATATACCTTTGTAACCCCCTCACGCTTGGCACAAAAAAAGGCTTCCCAATAAATGACTAGGTTAAAGTATGTTCCCATTAATTGTGAAAAATGAATCTTTTCCCAACCATAAGAAAAGTGAACACATTAAGTTTTCTCAATTGCACAATTTTCTCCTATAATATTTTCTTCAAACTTTGGGGACTTCTCACTCTTTGTCTTCTATGAAACCCTTTCAGATTAAGCAAAAGTATTATGATTAAATGTACTACTTGATGAAAATTATTTATTTTGGAAAATCATGATGAATGAGGACATTTAGAAAATAACTGATAGTCAGCTAACACCATCAACAAGTTACTAGTCTGCTTTTCCCTAGATGTACTTTGGGGATCAAGAGTAGTACTGTGTAAACAGCAGAAGACACTCCATTTGAACAAAAACTCTACTTTCCTCAAGCCGCAACAGTGATGCTGTGATTTTTGGTGGAGTAGATCAGCATTTCCTCAGCTAGTGGGCATGAGCTATAATTAAATGAAGACTATATTACTAAATATACATGTAGGAGGGAAAAAACATGATCTCCATGTGAAGTGTGAGGATATGATCATCCCCGATTGGAGATGAAGACAGAGACCTTTAAAAGAAATAAGCTCATTTTTATAGAGCTTCTACATTTAAGAGGGAAAAAAAAGAAATCTAAGGAGAATTGTTAAAATCTTACTTAAGATGGCAGGCTCAAATTGTCTCAAAGGGAGCCCACACATTCTGAGACTCCATAACCAAGAGGAAAGCCCTGTGGGCAAAATACAGAAAAGATTGGCATTTAGGTCGCTATGAGGAATATAGCTTTGATTTAAGGCAGAGTGGCCTCAATAAGAACTCAGTAGGCAGATGTCCCTCCTTCTTCAAGGATCTAGAAAATTCAGAGTGAGTAAAGTGAATGCATAGGGCGTTTACACGGCATTGTAACACAAGCATATGTGTGTCTCTCCTACTGGACTTGAAGGTTGGTGAGAGCATATACTGAGCTTGAATTTCTGTATGAAGGGACTTAAAAGTGTGCCTAGAATATAGAAAACATGGAGTAAATATTTGTAATTAAATAAGGAGCTTGTCTTGTGGAATTTAAGAGCCAGAAGGGAGTAGAGTTATCTTGCAGACTATACATCTTCAAATCTATCTGGACATCAGACTCATCTGAGATGTGGGTACAGTGGGTGCATTTAAAGAATACAGAATCTGGAGTGCCTGGGTGGCTCAGTTGGTTAGTCCACTGCTTTTGGCTCAGGTCATGATCCTGGAGAGCCGGGATCCAGCCCCACATCGGGCTTCCTGCTCGGCGGGAAGCCTGCTTCTCCCTTTCTCAGTCCCTCTGCTTGTGTTCCCTCTCTAGCTGTGTTTCTCTCTGTCAAATAAATAAATAAAATCTAAAAAAAAAAAAAAAAAAAAAAAGAATAGAGAATCTAAGGGTGCCTGAGTGGCTCAGCCATTGGGTGTCTGTTTTCAGCTCAGGTCATGATCCTAGGGTCCTGGGATCGAGCCCCACATCGGGCTCCTTGCTCATCAGGAAGCCTGCTTCTCCCTCTCCCACTCCTCTGCTTGTTCCCTCTCTCTCTGTGTCTCTCTCTGTCAAAATAAATAAAATCTTAAAAAAAAAAGAATACAGAATCTAAAATACATAGGGGATACACCCTTTACCCCCTCCAAGGGAGACCACTCAAAGTATCCTCCCCATCAGGCTACATACATACCCTTAAGATCAGGAACAAAGCAGAGACGTCTTCTCCTGCCGCTTCCATTCAACATAGAACTGGAGGGTCTAACAAGTGCAATACAACAAGAAAAAGAAGCAAACTGTATTTAGATTGAAAAAGAAGATATAAAACTCTATTCAGCAGTGCCATGAGTGCCTTCATAGAAAATCCCAAGGAATCCACAAAAATTTCCCAGCACTAGTGAGTTAGTTTATCGAGGTCATGGGTTATAAGGTTAATATACAAAAGTCAATCATATTTCTATGTACAAACCATCAATAGTTGGGAATTGAAATTTACATTTTCAATACCACCTTGTTAAAAAATACGTAGTTATAAGACTAACAAAAATGTGCAGGATCTTTATGCTCAAAACTACAAAACACTGATGAAAGAAATCAAAGATGATTTAAATGGAGATATTCATCATGTTTGTGGCTTATAAAACTTAACATTGTTAAAATGCTAATCCTCCCCAAATTTGTCCATAGATTTGGTGCCATCACAAGATGTCGGTAGAAATTTTATAGATATTGACAAGATGATTCTGAAGTGTATGTGGAAAGGAAAAAAGAACTAGAACAGTCAAGATAATGTTGGAAAAGAAGAGAAAAGTTGGAAGACTTGCCCCGCTTGATTTCAAGACTCATTAGTGATCAAGACAGTGCGGTATGGGCAAAAGGACAGACCCATAGGTCACTGTACCAGAATAGTGAGTCTGAAAATGCATCCACGCAAATGAGGTCAATTGATTTTTGACAAAGCTGCAAGATGATTAAATGGAGAAAATAGTCTTTTCAAAAATGCTGTTGGAGTAATTGGGTTTCTATGAACAAAAAAAAACCTTAGCCCCTACCTTGTACCTCATGCAAAACTGAATTCAAAGTGGATGATAGACCTAAATATAAAATGTAAAACTATAAAACTTTTAGGAGACGACCTATGTGATGGGATTATGTAGAGTTGGCTATGGTACCATGAGGATAATACATAAAGGAAGAATTGATAAGTTAGATTTCATCAAAGTTAAAACTTGTGCTTTGTGAAGGACCATGGTAAGAAAATGAAAAGACATGCCTCATATAGGGAGAAAAATACTTGCAAATCACATAATGGACAAGGGGTTTGTATCTAGTATATATAAAAGACACTTAGAACTCAACAATAAGTAAGCAAATGAGCCAATTAAGAAATTAGAAAAATTTTTAAATAGCATTTCATTGGAATTAAATAGGTGACATATAAGCACATAAAAAATGCTCAACATCATTAGTTATTAGGGAAAGACAAATTAAAACTGTTATATACCATTTAAAATGACTTGAAGCAAAACAAAACAACAAACACCTAGCAATGTCAAGTTCTGGAATGGACACAAACCAACCGAATGCTCATATATTGCTGTTGGAAGTGCAATTTCAAAAGCAGTTTGGTGGTTTCTTTTCATTTTTTATTGAGATATAATTGACATATAACATTATACATTTTCAGGTGCACCATATAATGGGCAGGTTCTTAAATAGGTAAATATACACTTATCACACGATCCAGCAACCCCAGTCCTATGTGTTTACCTAAGTGAAATGATAACTTGTATTCACACAAAAACCTGTAGGCCAATATTACCGTAGCTCTATTCATGATTGTCCCAGACTGGAAATAACCTGAACTTCCTTCAACTGGTGAAAGAATAAACAACATGTGGCACATTCAAACAATAAAAGGAATAAACCACAGACATACTCAACAACACAGAGAATCTCACAGCAATTGCCTTATGCTAACTGAAGAAAGCCAGACTTGCAAGGCTACAAAGATATGATTTAATTGCTATGACATTCTTGAAAAGACAGAACTGTAGAGGCAAAGAATGCATCATTGGTGGCCAGAGGTTAGGGTTGAGGGGGGGCTTGACTCCAAGGGGTAACAACACGTTTGGAGTGATAGTACCATGTATTTATCAAAATTTGCAGAGCTGTTCCTTTAAAATTTTACTGTACATGACTCTTTAAAAGGCACATCATTAGTCATTAGGAAAATGCAAATCAAAACTACAGTGAGATACTGCTTCACACCCGCTAGGATGGTATGACTTAAAAAGTGGCAAGTAACAAGTGTTGGCAAGGACGTGGATAAACTGGAACCCTCATACATGGTGGGTGAGACTATAAAATGGTGCTGCTATTTTGGGAAACAGAGTGGCAGTTCCTTAAAATGTTAAACAGAGTTACCACGTGACCTAGCAATTCTAGCACTAGATATACACTCCAGAGAAGTAAAAACATACATCTACATTAAAACCTATATGTGAATATTCACAGCTGCATTATTGATAATCACTGCCAAGTGGAAACAGCTCAAATGTCCATCAGCTGATAAATGGTTGAGCAAAATACATACTATATCCATACCATGGGATATTATCTGTTCCTGAAAAGGAATGAAGTACTCATGACATGGAGGAACCTTGAGAACAATATGCTAAGTGAAAGATACCAGTCACAAAAGGCAAATCTAAAAAGATGGAAAGTAGATTAGCAGTTGCCAGGGGCTGGTGCCTGGGAGAAAGAAGAGAATGGGTGCTAATAGGTTTTTTGGGGGTGATCAAAATCAGTTGTAAAATTGATTGTGGTGAGAGTTATACAACTGGTGAGTTGTGCAGTAAAAAACATTAAATCGTGTATTGTAAATAGGTGAATTGTATGCCATATGAGTGGTATCTCAAAGGAGCTTTCTTTAAAGCACAGATCATTAAAGCAAGATTAAAAAATAGAGAGGGTTTTTAAATCACTATCTCAGAAACACCATTGTCCCCAAGCACTTCGGCCTTCCCACCTGGGTTCTTCTGCGGTCTACAAGCCAGGGCCCCAGAACAGTGGACAAACTGATGACCCTTATGACCTACAAACTCCTCTGTCTTGGCCTACAGAGCATTTAAAAGATTTTAAAACTTAGTAACCAAATCTTTAAAACAAGAAGTGTTCACATTAAATTTGGATTTCTGGCTTCTCCGGAATTAACAAAATGAAAAAAATTCAACTTGATGACAACACCAGATCTGCATTTCCCTGGTGGAAAAATGGGACTGCCCTCTTTAGGGCACTACACCCTCTCTCCTTCACCCCTGTAAGCCCAGTCTGAATTATTCTTTTGTGGGCTTCTTTTTAAGGCCTTAGGGACATGTGAGTTTTGCAAAGCCCGCTCAGACCTTTCCCTGCAAAATACTTCCTTATTTTGCATCCCATTCCCTCAGGTCCTGTTTGATGATTGGCTAATCCTGGGGTTGCTAACTTTGGCTGGAACCTCAAAGTCTCCACCTGCCAAAGTAAAAAAAAAAAATGAAGTAAGGGTGTGCCCTTGACCAGTTAAATCAGAACCTCCTGGTGGGCGTGGGGATGGGGTGTGCACAGGCCTAACAATAAAAAACAAAGCAAAAATCCAGCGTCCTAGGTGATTCTAATTTGTATCTGGGGAGGGAAGCCACTGGGCGAAGTCTGCTAACTCAAGAAAAGGTTTTATAGTAGCCAGTAATGGTTTAACTGCCTGTCAGGTAACTTGTTTTTCAAGCATTGCCTGAATGAGTAAATGATGTGGAAATTAAAGGCGAAAATAAAGAATGGTTTTGGGTAGGTGAACCTTTTACTTGATTTTCCAATCAGAGTGGGTGGTTGTTTGGACCTCAAGGTAACTGTCATTTCTACAACTAGTCATCAGAAGATTTTGTTATCATTGTAAGAAGCATGGACAGGTCACCATGTCTTTATCGCCTTACCTGGTGCCTTTTTTGTTCTTTTTAAACAGCAAGATTTGTAATCGATGAATGAATTTGAGTTGCTGTGGAGCCCTTCTGTGCCATCCGGCAATGGCCCTGGGGTTGACACGTACAAGAAGTCAACAGTGGCTTTTTCAGAGGTCGTGAGTAGCCAAAACAGCAAGACAGGGACACGTGTTGGCAGCCATGGGTAAAGATGGGTGGAATGAATTGACAAGACATTTGCTTGTCATCAACCGTTGAGATGGAAGGTCCGGAGACATTCTCCAGTGGGGGTGTCCTCCTCCTGAGTTTTTTGTTAAGCCATCCCTAGACGGTTCACAGAAGGCTCGGGGTAGAGAAAACACTGGTTAGGCAAGAACAGCCCCCTCCCATTTTGTGGGCCTGTCCTTCCAAGGTTCACTGCTTCAGAGCCCCAGACTCCCTCTAATCAAAACCTAGACGAAGGTGCTGCTGCAGGCTGAATCCTACGACCCGAACAAGCAAACAAAGGGCAACCCTTGGAAAGTACAGCTGGCTAGAACCCTGGGCCACCGTTAGGACTAAGAGGGCACCATAGGGATAAGGCCGGCGGCCGCACCGTTACAGACGAGCAGGCGGGGTGTCCCCTGCACCTGCAAACCGAGCGCCTCCGCCTGTCCTCCGCCCCACCGCATTCCCGCACTCGAACCCACCCGGGAGACAGACTGCCGGCGGGGTCACCGTGGGGAGGGGGGTCGGCGGCGGCGAGGAGGGAGACACCACGCGAGGCAGGGGACGGGGGGCGCGGCGGGTGGCGGTACTGTCCAGGGGGAGGCGGGCGGAGGGAAGGAGCTGCCGCCGCTGCTGCTGCCGCCTCTCCCGCGGCGACACAGACGCCGGGAGCGGCTGAGGCGGTGAGTCGCAGAGCTTTCCCTCTGATTCTCTGGAGCCAGGGCACATTGGAGTCGCAGCCGGGGCGGGTGTGCTGGGGCCGGCGGCGCCGGGAGCGACTGCTGGGGGGACCCTCGCGCTCTGGGCCGTGCGGGCGCAGGGGTGGGGGCGAGCAGCCGCGCGGTCCTTGGGGACCCGGTCCTCGCAGCCATTCTCCGTGCAGCTCACTCGGTCAGTTCCCTTGTCCTGCCCTCAGAGGATCTGAGGGAAAAGAAAACAAAGCCAAGACCCCGAGGATGGGTGGCAGTAAAGGAGAGAGCAACTTTGCACACCGACACGCTCGGGCGCGCGGGGCCCGCAGGATGGGGGCGCGCTGGGTCGGAAGGGGGCGTTCGTGCGCCTGGTGGCCCGGGGGCCTCTGGAGCAACCCTTCAGGGCGGGGGCTGGGGTCGAGGGCACTGGCTGGTTGGCTGGCCTGCAGAGTGGGCCCCCAAGAGGCTACAGGCGGCGTCTTGAAGGGGGGTAGGTGAGGATCAGGGGAGGGGGCTTTGGGAGCCACCAAAGGCGGTAGTTGAACCCAGAGGATGAAGGGACTGGGACTCAGGACCTGGAAGATTTTGGTCTCTTGCCCTCAGGGACTCGGGAAGGGGTGTGCTGGGGAGATGTGTTCGAGTGTTTTTCAGTGCATACCGATTTATTTTTAGCTCCCAGAGAAGCAGGATGTGCAAAGTGGGTTGTATCAGCCCGGGAGGGGCAGGAGGTCTCCCTGTCCGCAGGAAATACACAAGTTTCTTACTGCAGATGCTTGCTTTAACTTTCAAGCCTGGAGAAAGCAATCCATTTGGTTCTTGAAGATCTCCCCGCCAGGCCCACTTTCTTCCTGGGGGTTTGTCTGAAGCTGCAGGCCAGGCGGGTCAAGTGTGCTTCTGCCATTAAATGCAGGCCCCAAATGATGGTGCGCGTTCTTGTTTGTAGGGCGGCTGGTGTGAAATACAGAAGCAGGGCTGCCAAGGTCTTGCTTGCTGAGAAGGAAACCACCCAAGCTTGCTCAAAGTTTTCCTAGCTTTGTCTGATTTAAAAATAAGAGACTTAGCCAGCTGTATTATCAAGTGCAGGATTTTGGATCCAGGTTTCTCAGACTTCATTGGCAATTCTTGTGAGGGTTTTCACTCTGTCTGGGAGATGCCTGTGTTTTCTGGTCAGATGCAGGGTGCAGGGACTGCAAAGGAGAAGGGGGTAGGGTGATGGTTGGAGTGTGGGTGTAGGGAAAGGAGACCACTGTAAGTGGAGCACAGATCTGGGGAGCTAAGTACAGATCTGGGGAGGGGCTTCCTCCAGAGGAGGAGGCTCAAGAAACTGAAACCCAAATGTTCCCGTGCCCAAGCCAGAACCCTGGAAATTACCTCCGGAGTCTCCCCCATTTCAACCAGTCAGCACCAGTCCTGAGGACCCACTGCCTCTCTGTAAGTGCGCTAGGTGAGAGGACTGTGAGGAGCATGGGTGGTGCAACCAAACTGCTGGGTGGGAGTTCTGGCTGGGACCCGAGTAGCTCCCCGACCTTAGGCTCCATACCGACTCTGTTTCCTGATCTGTGGCATGAGGTTGATAATAGGTACCAAATGTATCTCAGGTTTGCTGTGAAGGTAAAAATGAATTAATACACAGAAAGTACGCCACATAGTGCCTTGTCATTAAGTGCTGTAGAAATGTGAGCTGTTATCGTTGTTGTGGTTATATGCCCCCTTCTCGCTGCTTCTCCTGTCGCTGATGCAGTTCATGCCGGTATCCCTTGCCTGGATTGCTCCAGTTGCCTTCACACCGGGTTCCTTGCTCTGAATCAGGACACTCTTGCTCCAGCCCACTCTCCCAACTGCAACTAGAGCGCTCGTTTGGAAAACAAAAATCTACACTGGTCACGCTGCTTCATTTCCTTCAGAGGTTTTCCGTGGCTTTCAGGATAGAGCTTGGACTCCAGGGAATTTCATGACCTCATCCTCGTTTCCTCCCCAGCCTCATCTCCTGAGCCTCTCCCTGTGTAGCTTCAACTCCTCCCACCCTTCCTTGTCTGGGTAATTCCTGTGAATTTTTTCCTACTCAACTGCAGCGACATGCCTACCAGCAGAACTCTTGGCAGCCCCCCCAGCCCCCCAGCTAACTGAGCTACGCTTGCTTCCTGTCACCATGTTACCCCACGCATAGTCACCCCACCAACACCCTATTGTCATCTTTGTATCGGTCTTCCTCACCTTCAAGTGCCTTGAGAGATGGATTGTGTCAGTAAATGTTTGTTGAATTAATAAATGAACGTCAAGCAAAGTTCAGTACTTTTCACTAAAGCCAGAAACAAACATGCAGAATGATAGAAAGACCAAACCAATCTTTGGTATAATACTGTACAGTAAAAAAAAACTTTGGGTGATTATTAAGGAATCAGAAGCTGGTCAAAAGCAATGTGGCATACTTCTTTGGAACCATTTCAGAAAACAAAAACCATTTGTTTTGTTTTGTTTTTAAATTGTAAAGGATCAGACTGATGATGGGGAAATGTGATTTGAACTCTACCCTTCCTTCCCTCATAGAAAGGTGGGGCATCTCACATGTGAGGGGTGGAGGTCCAGCTCTTTGAAGAGGTTGTGCAGTGAATTTGGTTCTGAAAGCGGAGGTGAATGTGACCACACATTGGGGACTGGATTGTGGCTTCCCCCAGAGTGTGGATTTCCGCTTGTCCTAAGACTGGTAAGAAGAGGGCAGGAACTATGCCCCATCAAAGCTCCTCTGTTACATTTCAGTCAATTCAGTATGTTCTGTAGGTGCATTTCTGTCTGAGGCAATATTCTAAGCATTCTGTTACTGGGCTCTTAGGAGCTGTGCAGAGGGAGCTTAGATGGTGCCCAGTTCTCTGGGACTGTCTCAGAGTCTGATTTCAAGGCTCCAGAGTTTTGTACAGCTGAGGAATAAAAAATGCTTTTTATATTTTTTAAGGGTTGTAAACAAAACAAATCAAAATACAAAGAAGACTGTGTAATGGAGACCATGACTAAGATACTTACTACGTAGTTCTTTATAGGAAAACATTGCCAACTGCTAATTTGGAGTTGAGACCATTGGTTTCCTTTTTTTTTTCTCCCAAGATTTTATTTATTTATTTGACACAGGGAGACACAGCGAGAGAGGGAACACAAGCAAGAGGAGTGGGAGAGGGAGAAGCAGGCTTCCTGCTAAGCAGGGAGCCCGATGTGGGACTTGATCCAGAGATTCCAGGATCATGACCTGAGCTGAAGGCAGATGCCTAACGACTGAGCCACCCAGGCATCCCCACTGGTTTCATTTTTCATGTCATGTTTGATTGAGTGGTAGTGGCTGCCTGGAGGGCTGGGTTGAATAAGAATCCAAAGCTGGATGCAGACTCGGCAGGAAAGAGCTCTGTGGTCAATTAATGATGTCTGTTAGGGCATGGAATTAGAAAGGGGTAGCCTACAGTTTTTGTTCTTACCATCCTTCTATCTTTATCGTCATGAAAGAGAGTACCACTGAAGGAAATGATGGCAGAAATCAGGGACAGAACACATGAGTTAAAAGTCAACCTTAGAAGAAGCCAGGAAATATCTGCCACTACCACACACTCTCACCATCATCAACATTAGTAGCTTCCATTTATCCAGTGTGCTCTATGTATGTACATAAGGATCCCATTTAAACATTGTAATAATTTTTTCAGGAGATACTTACTGTATTTAGGACTCAATTCTGTTGCAAGTATAAAATGATTTTAAGTAAAAAAAAAAAAAAAGGAACATTATTTTGGCTTTTATAACTCCTCAGTCCAGGGGAAGATACTTCAGGTGCAGCTTGATCCAGGCCTTAAGCATCATTACCAGGGCCTGATTTCTCTCTCCATATTTCTTGGTTTGCTTACTTGAAGTTGGCACCATTTTTAAGTTGCATTTTATCGTGGGCTTAAATCCAGCCAGAAAGGGAGAGGCTCCATCCCAGCATCCCTTGCAGTGCTGTGGCTTTATTGGCTTTGATTGGGTCCAACGCCTCTTCCCATGGCTGCAGTGCCATACATCAGTAGAGCTTGGGCTTGATCAGGTTTTAACCCTGAGCCATAGGCTAGGGGGCAGGGAGAAGGGTAGTACTCCAGGAGAACATTGCTGGAGAACATTGTTATACCATCACCAGGAGATGGGCCAATGGATGACATATTGCAAAGCAACAGATGTCCACCATAGTATTGCTAGCATTCACCCTTCATAGAGGAGCGAAACAGGTTCAGGAACACTCTATAACTTGCCCAAGGAAAAGGAAAGTGTGGCGTTTTATTTTTATTTTATTTATTTATTTTTTAAAATTCTTTTTTTTTTAAAATTTTACTTATTTATTTGACAGAGAGAGAGAGATCACAAGTAGGCAGAGAAGCAGGCAGAGAGAGAGGAGGAAGCAGGTTCCCTGCCAAACAGAGAGCCTGATGTGGGCCTCGATCCCAGAACTCTGAGATCATGACCTGAACTGAAGGGAGAGGCTTTTAACCCACTGAGCCACCCAGGCGCCCAAGAGTGGAGTTTTAATTTGAAACCCACAACTTATATGCTTAGTATAATTATTTAAACAGAACAATTTCTTTTAAGTAGGCTCCATGCCCAACGTGGGCCTTGGACTCTTGCCCCTGAGATTAAGAATCTCTGCCAACTGAGCCAACCAGGTGCCCTGTGAATAGAACAATCAAGTGAGTTTAGTAAGAAGTTCTAATCTCTTATACCTTAAAATACAGCTAGCTAGCTTCAAGAAATGCTAAGTATTGGCTGGCTAGAAGAGATGAGGAAAAGGAAGACATAGACTTCTTCGGCTGGATTTTTACTCACATTTTCAATCAAGAGTTTTTAGCAGTTTCCACATGTTCAACATGTTTTAAGTTCTAGTGATATAAGAGTAATAGGAGCTAGTCCCCTACCTTAAAGAAATTTATATTCCACGAGAAAGTGCAAGGCATAATTAGGGGACAGATTGATTGGAATGAGGACTATGTGGGGCGAGGTACAGGCGCCGAGCCCCCTTGATAGGGACAGTGACCTCCCTGTTTATTTCCCAACACATCCCCACTATAGTGCTTTGTGTGATAGGCAAGCAATAAATGCTTCCTGGTTATACTATTTTTTTCTTATTGTGGTTAAATACAAATAACACGACATGTACCATGTGAACCATTTTTAAGTGTCAAGGTCTGTGGCAGTGAGGACATTCTGGTTGTGCCTCTCTCACCACCATCCATCTCCAGAACTTCTGCATCTTTCCAAACTGAAACTCTACACTCAGTATACAAAAACTCTCCCTCTCCCACTCCCCCCAGACCCCCTCCCCCACCCACCACCACCATTCTTTCCCCTTTCTGTCTGTAAGACTTTGACTACTCTAGGTACCTTGTGTTGAGTGGAATCATACAACATTTGTCACTTTGTGACTGGCTTATTTCACTTAGCATATTGTCTTCACGATTCACCCATGTTGTAGCGTGTATCCAAATGCCCTTCCTTTTTGAAGCTGAATAATACTCCATTGTATGTATACAGTACATTTTATCCATTCATTTGTCAGTGAGCACTGAAGTTCCTTCCTACCCCCTTTTGACTGTGAATTACGCTGCTGTGAACATCGACGTACACATATCTGTTCGAGTCCCTGCTTTTAGTTCTCTTGGGTATATGCCCAGACGTGGAATTGCTGGATCATATGGTAATTTTGTTTAATTTTTTGAGAAACTGCCGTACTGTTTCCTACAGCAGCTACCATCTCACATGCCCATCAGCAGTTCACACGGGCTCCAATTCCTCCACGTCCTTGCCAACACTAGCTATTTTCAGGTTTTTTTTTTTTTTTTAAATAAAATAGTCATCCTAGTGGGTGTGAAATGTTTAATATTGTCTCAAAAGTAGATTGGGATTTGAATTGCGAGGGACAGAGGTAGAGCCTGAATTGCATTCAGAGGAGCTGTTGAGTGTTTGTTGCCCTGGAGCACTGGCGTGATCACTCCCTAACATTAGACAGTGAAGAGAAGAAAGACAGCGGAAGAGTTAGGGGGTTCTTTTAATTATTCAGATGAAAGAGAACCTAATGGTTTTCTCCACGTGGATACAACCAAGGGTATCAGCCTTGCCGAGGAAAGGTAAATGTGGGCCTCCCAAGTGAGGACGGCACAGACAAGTTGACTGTTGTTGGTAATGATGACAACAATGATTGTAAATGCCTTGATGCTCTTTCTGAGAATACGGCATGTTCCAACATTAACTGAATTGATGCTGAGAAATCCTTTAAAGGGTTTATGAGCCAGGGTCCCACCAGGAGGCAGATGACACACTCCTAGGGTCTAACTAGTATTTACAAAGATGTGGGCAGCCTTAAGGGAAATGGCCAAGAGTGACCATCAATGCCTGTAAGCCTTCACGACACCAGCTCCGAGAGGATGATGTGAGAGAGCAGGTTTTGGAATTGCTTTTTAGTAGAGGAGCGCAGCTTCTGCCACACTGTGGCCTGGCGTGGAGGCTTCCAGGTGAGTGAGTCCCCAACCGCTCTCTTCTCCTCTCTCTGATTTCTGCTGGTGCCTCCGGATTGTCCAACCTAACCAGAAGCCAGAGGGCAAGAAAACTTGTTGATGTAAGGGCTCGCTTGTAGGCAGAAATCAGCCTCCCAGAGCTGAAGTGGGGTGGGGAAAGGAGGAGGCTGGATTTGGAAAGGAAAGCAGAGAGGATCCAACAGGAGGGAGGGAGGACTGTGATGATCCTGATTTCACAGGTGAGGGAACTGAAGCATCAAGAGGTTGAATGACCTATCCAAGGTCACCAATGAATTGTGGGGCTGGGATTTAAACCCAGCCAGGAGCATTTCCACTGTACATCCAGGCAGATCTGGAATGTTAGATTTCCCCCAAACCAGTGTGTTTTGATTCTTTGGGAATAATCTGATTTGTACACACTTTGCTCGGTTGTCAAAATGTAGAGTAAGTGATTGCTCAGAATTTTCCCTTCTTCCCTGCCCCTGTCACCCACCAAAGGACAACATGTATTTCATATGTATGTTTCATAGATTAAAAAAATCTTTTCTATATAATTGGTGGGGGTGACAATATGTCCTTGAAACACATGTGAGAAAGCTATAAGATTGTTTTGTTTTGCTTTTAGTTGAAAGCTCCAAAGGAGCAGACGATGGAACTTGGCTCCTTAAACATTAATGAGACCTTGGGCGATGTTAGAAGAGAGTGTCCAGAACAAGGGAGATGGTATTTCTCTCTCTGCTATTTCGGCAGGAGGAAATGAATGCAGAAAGCAGAGCCCACCTCCCCCAAGGCATGACTGAAGGGCTCTTTAGCCAGAAAAAGCTCTGTGGGAACCCAGTTATTGTGGTCTACAAACACAAGAAGCATTGCATCAGAGAAAAGACCTATTCTGGTGTTAGAAGTCAGCCGCCAGTGCAGAGTGGGCTGCATTGGAGGGCCTCATATTTTCCATGCCTGGAGGTTGTGAAGCTGAGGTCAGGGGTGAACCATGTGGCTGAGGGTTTGTTAGTTTCCTGTGGCCTCTATAATAACTTACCACAAACTGGGTGCCTTAAAATAACAGAAATGTGTATTCTCACCGTTCTGGAGGCCAGAAGTCCAGAATCAAGGTATAAGCACGGCCAAGCCTCCAGAGGCTTTACAGGAGGCAGGGGGATGGGTGGGTTTTTGCTTGCCCTGTCCAGTGGTTGGTGGCAGGTGGCATTTCTGGGCTCAAGGCTGATATACACCCATCTCTGCCTCGGTGGTCACGTGGCCTCCTCTCTCGGGGTGTCTCTTATAAGGACAGTTAGCATTTGCTTTAGGGTTCACCTGAGTCATTCAGGGTTATTTTACTGTGATCCTTAACTTAATGACCTTGGCAAAGATTCTTTTGCCAAATAAGACCACATTCACCTGTTCCCAGGGTTAGGCGGTGGATGTATCTTTTGGGGGGCCACCATTCACCCCACTAAAGGGCTTATGAGGGTACACTGTAACCTTCAATCTTCTGATTCTGTCATGATGCCCCTAGATTTGCTATACCTCCTGGATTCCAGGAGGAATCATTGACACAGTCCAGGTTTGGTAAACCCTTTTGATTTGATCTATTCAAATTTTATTCTAACTTTAAACAACAAAACGCTTAAAATCTAGCATCCCTTATTTCTGACACAGAGGGGTGAGTTAAAGAGGCTATCAAAAACCAGTTTGATCCCTGCGTTGGATGGAAATTTTTTTGTGCTTTGCTTTGCTCAGCGGCCTTGGAGGAAAGGAACGGAAGAAGGAACAGACATGGGCCGTGTTCTGGCTTCTCACCTGGGCATATGCTTTCCCTACTGTAATTATTCAGAGGAAGGCTAAGGATGTTGGGGTCTCTCAGGAAAGGGAAACAACAGCAGTGCTGGCTCCAGTTTTTAGGCTTCTGAAAAAACATAAGCTTAGAAATACAGTTTGTAAGTGTTGCTGGCCCATAAAATGAGACTTCTATGGATGTGTTTTCAATTCCTTGTCCCAAACCAGTGCCTGTGTATGCGGGGCCCTCAAGGGAAGGTCACGGGTAGCTTTGGCAATTACCTGGCTAATTTGCAGACCATCTCCCATCCAATGGGGGACATCAAGAGAAGTCACCCAGGGCATAAATTATTCTGCTTGGTTGTCTGTGTTGATCACCTTAACTGGTAGGAGCCAAAATCCATTCCCTCTGTGCTGTGGGAGAGGCCGTTGTAATTACAGTCCGTTGCTCTTCAAGGGGAAGCTCAGTTTGGTTTCTTCTCACTTTGCAGTTTAACTTCAAAAGAGAAAGAGGAAAGAAAAAAAAAAAGGTAAAACGTTCCCTCACTTTATTATGCTATATATTGTGTTGTATCACTGTGCCTCTGGTTAATATTAACTTTGGGTCTATTTGCTTTGAATAAGATACTTGGAATTTTGAATAAGATACTTAATGGAATTTAGTCTCACAGCTGAGCAAAATGGTTTGCCTCACCGGAGACCAGCTACTTAGTTTGTGAGGCCCAGCACAAACTGAAAAAATGTAGGCCCTTGTTTGAAAATTATCAAGAATTTTGGGGCGCCTGAGTCGCTCAGTCAGTTGGGCGTCTGTCTTTGGCTTGGGTCATGATCCCAGGGTCCTGGAATCGAGTGAGGCTCCCTGCTCGGCGGGGAGTCTGCTTCTCCCTCTCACTCTGCTCCTCCCCCTGTTCGTGCTCTCTTGCTCACGCATGCGCTCTCAAATAACTAAATAAAATATTTAAAAGAGTTATCAAGAATTTCAAAATGGTGTCAGCAGAGCATTAGACCAAGGGTGGGGCCCTTCCAAGCACAGGATGAGTGTAACAAAGGGCTCTTGCCCGAGAACTGGCTCTGGCCTCACACCGAGGCTGAGGATGACATCTTCTTGCTAATGTGGTGCGGTCCAGTTTATTCTGCTCCGGGAGTGCACTCTTATGCGGGGGCAAGGACACCGCAAGCAAGCTGGACGCCTTTTGTTGGCTCTTCCGTGCCCTTTTTCGTCCCTCATCCACCCGCTTTGTGCCCTGGAGAGGCATCAAGGGCCATCTTTGTCTTTAATTTCTGATAGAATTTGGCCAGTGGGGGGTCCAGCCCCCCACTGGGGTAGTGGGGGGAGAGTGGGGGAGGCTGTTTATTTCCCCGTTCCCTCCTGCTGGGTGGCGTGCTGCAGGTTGGCTTCATCTGTGTGTGGAAGGCCACAGTTTCTGCCACATGCCTTCTCCATCTAGCCACCTTCTTTGGAATTCCTTTAGGCCCCCACCAACCTCCCCCCCCTCCCCCCCCACCCTACCCATGACACGCAGAGGCCTGGGGATGATAACGGCTTCCTGCTGCTTTTCTCAACCCTTCTTTACTCCTTTCTCAGTAGCCTCTCCAACAGGAGGACTCCTCAGTAGGATGAAAAACAGCCCCTGTTTCCTGCCTGGGCCCTGCCAGCCTTGAACCCCACCTTGCCCTGCTCCAGGGCAGAAGGAGAAGCTGGTGGCTCTCCTGACTGCTGAGCTGACCCCGCATCAGGCTGCGCCAACAGGAAGCAGCAAGCACACATCTGCAGTCTTTGGGTCAGGCATTTGAATTCTCTGAGAACACTGGGACAAGTCAGAGAGAATGGGCACAAGGACAGTTCCCTTCTAGGGTTGTTTGAGCCTGGAGTGAGATCACAGGGACATCATGCCTAGCACAGTGCCTGCTCTACATGGTTGCTTTTACCACCGTTTCTATGGAGTATCTCACTTGGGAATCCAAGGTCTATTTTGTCTCTGATCTGAACTGCGGCACTTATGGCCTGGACTCCATGAGTGATTATCAATTTTTCACTGCTTCATTATCGTTTGGGGTCTTTTTTCTGTCTTGGCAGTTAAATTACAGTGTTCTGGAAGTCGGGGATTCCTGCTTATAAAATTTTTTTTGAACTAATCTAAGTTCTCAACCTAGTTGCTACCATGTTGTTAATTGGTCAAGAAATACGTTTTGGTTAAATGTAAGGAGACTGTGTAATGTATTGTTCGCACTGAGATACTTTTGAAAGTGAAAGAGGAGTACTTTTTAATAATTACACCAACACAAGAGGCACAGACAGGGACTGTTTTAGGCAAACAGGGACATAGAGTCACTCTAGTTAAGTGGAGCTTAAGATAGTTTTCCAAATGTTGTTTTAAAAATGTGTCCGCCTACCCTCTTTCGTATTAGTCTGCCTTCGGTTTATGAGATCAAAACATGAGATTTCAAAAATGAAGGAAAAATACATTTAGCCTTCCTACTAGATTTTTGGCCTGAATTTGAGACAGTGGGTTAGGGATTCTTGTAGAGAGACCTACCTTTATATCTTACTAGCCTACTTTGTCCCGGATACTTGCTTATGCAACTTTCTTATGTACTTGCCTTTTTTCTCTTTCCACATATAGTCTAGTTATTGTCCTTTTTGCAATAGTGATCACTTATGTTCAAAGATGACAAAAATAGATTTATATACATATATTTTTCTGAACATCTCTTTGTATTTCTGGTTGCCTAGGTGACGTTTCCAAGAGAGTGCGTGCTAATCTGCGATTATTACAGCAGAGATAAGATGGGAACTATTTTTAGGCCCCTTTATACCTCTCCTTTTCTCCACCAGACCATTTAATTGGTTTATTTCTTCTGTTTCCATTATTGGAAGGCCACATATAACTTCCTTCCTCTGGTGCTGGTCTGGGGACTGTAGAGAACTGGTGTAGTAATTCAGTCCCTTCTTCATTTAGAAATCTGTATTGATCATCTCTTTGCTCCCATGGTTGAGACCA
>PITA01022426.1:0-30386 GCA_004023965.1 Spilogale gracilis | reverse complement strand
CCCATTTTTTGATGTAATCATCTTCATTAAGGTGTTGAGTTTGAGTAGTTCTTTATAGATCATGGATATCAGCCCTTTGTCTGTAGTGTCATTTGCAAATATCCTCTGCCATTCAAAGAGTTGCCTCTTTGTTTTGTTGACTGCTTCCTTTGCTGTACAGAAGCTTTTTATTTAGATCAAGTTTCAAAAGTTCATTTTCACTTTTGTTTCCTTTGCCTTTGGAGACGTGCCTTGAAAGAAGTTACTGTGGCCGATGTCAAGAGGTTACTGCCTATGTTCTTTTCCAGGATTTTGATGGATTCCTGCCTCACATTGAGGTCTTTCATCCTTTTTGAGTTTGCCTTTGTGTGTGGTGTAAGACAATGGTCTAGTTTCATTCACTATATGTAGCTGTCCAATTTTCCCAAAACCATTTATAGAAGAGGATGTCTTATTTCCACTGGATGTTTGTTTTCTGCTTTGTCAAAGATGATTTGACCATAGAGTTGTGGGTCCATATCTGGACTCTCTTCTCTGTTCCATTGGTCTATGTGTCTGTTTTTGTGCCAGTACCATGCTGTCTTGGTGATCACAGCTTTGTAATTAAGTCTGAAATCAGGTAACATGATGCGTGATGCCCCCAGCTTTGTTTTTCTTCTTCAACAATTCCTTAGCAATTCGGTGGCTTTTTTGGTTCCATATAAATTTTAGGATTGTTTGTTCCAATGCTTTGAAAAATGTTGGTGGAATTTTGATCGGGATAACATTGAAATTATAGATTGCTCTGGGGAGTATAGACATTTTAACAATGTTTCTTCTTCTGATCTATGAGCATGGAATGCTCTTCCATCTTTTTGTGTCTTCTTCAATTTCTTTCATGAGCGTTCTATAGTTCCTTGAGTACAGATCCTTAACTCCTTTGGTTAAGTTTATTCCTAGGTATCTTATGGTTTTGGGTGCTGTAGTAAATGGAATCAATTCTCTGATTTCCCTTTCTATATTTTCATTGTTAGTGTATAAGAACACAACTGATTTCTGTGCATTGATTTTGTATCCTGCCACATTACTGAATTGCTGTATGAGTTCTAGTAGTTTAGGGATAGAGTCTTTGGGGTTTTTCACATAGAGTATCATGTCATCTGCAAAGAGAGAGAGTTTGACTTCTTCTTTCCCAATTTGAATACCTTTTATTTCTTTCTATGGTCTGGTTGCTGTTGCTAGGACTTCTAACAATAAAGCAATAGTGGTGAGAGTGGGCATCCTTGTCTTGTTCCTGATCTCAGAGGGAAGGCTTACAGTTTTTCCCCATTGAGAGTGATATTTGCTGTGAGTTTTTCATAGATAGATTTTATAAAGTTGAGAAATGTTCCCTCCATCTCTATACTTTGAAGAGTTGTAATCAGGAACAGATGTTGTATTTTCTCAGATGCTTTTTCTGCATCAATTGAGAGTACCATGTGGTTCTTCCCTCTTCTCTTATTGATTTGTTGTACCATATTGATTGATTTGCAAGTGTTGAACCACCCTTGCATCCCTGGGATAAATCCCACCTGGTGGTGGTGGATAATCTTTTTAATGTATTGTTGGATCTTATTAGCAAGGATCTTGTTAAGAGTTTTGACATCCATATTCATCAGAGATATTGGTCTGAAGTTCTCCTTTTTGATTGGGTCTTTGTCTGGTTTGGGGATTAGAGTAATGCTGGCTTCATAGAAAGAGTCTGTAAGTTTTCTTTCTGTTTCCATTTTCTGAAATAGCTTCAGGAGAATAGATGTTATTTCTTCTTTGAATGTTTGGTAGAATTCCCCAGGGAATCCATCTGGCCCTGAACTCTTGTTTTTTGGGAAGTTTTTGATCATTGCTTCAATCTTGTTACTAGGTATTGGTCTATTCAGATTGTCAATTTCTTCCTGTTTCAACTTTGGAAGTTTATAGGTTTCCAGGAATGCATCTATATCCTCTAGGTTGTTTAACTTATTGGCATATAACTGTTGATAGTAATTTCTGATGATTGTTTCTATTTTCTTGGTGTTAGTTGTGATCTCTCCCCTTTCATTCATAATTTTATTAATTTGGGTCTTCCTTTTGTTTTCAATTAGTTTGACCAATGGTTTATTGATCTTATTAATTCTTTCAAAGAACCAACTTCTAGTTTCATTGATGTGTTCTATTGTATTTCTAGTTTCTAATTCATTGATCTCTGCTCTAATCTTAATTATTTCCCATCTTGTGTGTGGGGTTGGTTTAATTTGTTGTTGATTTTCCAGTTCTTTAAGATGTAATGAGAGTTGGTGTATTCGAGATTTTTAAATTTTTTTGAGTGTGGCTTGGATGGCTATGTATTTCTCCCTTAGGATTGCCTTTGCTGTATCCCATAGGTTTTGGATTGATTTATCTTCATTCTCACTGGTTTCCATGAAGTATTTCAGTTCTTCTTTGATTTCCTGGTTGATTCCTGAACAGGATAGTCTTTAGCTTCCAAGTGTTTGATTTTCTTCTGAATTTTTTATGGTGGTTGTGTTCCAGTTTCAAGGCATTGTGGTCAGAGGATATGCAGGGAATAATCTCAATCTTCTGGTATCAGTTGAGCCCTGATTTATGACTTAGTATGTGGTCTATTCTGGAAAAAGTTCCATGTGTGCTTGAGAAGAATGAGTATTCTGCTATTTTAGGGTGGAATGTTCTGAATATATCTATGAGTTCCATGTGGTCCAATGTGTCATTCAAAGCTCTTGTTTCTTGGTTGATTTTCTGGTTAGATGATCTGTCCATTGCTGAGAGTGGTGTGTTAAGATCTCCTACAAGTAATGTATTTGCACAATATGACTCTTTATTTTGCTTAATGATTGGCTTATGTAGTTGACTGCTCCCATGGTAAGGGCATAAACATTTACAATTGTCAGATCTTCTTGATGTACAGACACTTTGAGAATGATGTCGTGTCCTTCTGTGTCTCTGACTACAGTCTTTAGATTAAAATCTAATTTGTCTGATATGAAAATCGCTACCCTGACTTTCTTTTGAGTTCCATTGGCATGAAAGATTGTCGTCCATCCCCTAGATTTCAACCTGGATGTGTCTTTAGATTCAAAATGTGCCTCTTGTAAACAACATATGGACGGGTTCTCTCGTTTTATCCAGTCTGCAACCTTGTGCCTTTTTATTGGAGCATTAGGCCATTCACATTGAGAGTGATTATTGATAGATACATTTTTATTGACATCATGTTGTCTGTGACGTTCATGTTTTTATAGATTTCCTCTGTAAATTTCTGTTCTGGGTCATTCTTGGGTTTGTTTCTCTTTTGTGGAACCCTTCTTAGTATTTCTTGTAGTGCTGGCTTGGTGGTCACATAATCTTTTAGACCTTGGTGGTGCTGGAAGCTCTTTATCTCTCCTTCCATTTTAAAGTCAACCTTGCTGGATACATTAGTCTTGATTGCATATTTTTTTCATTTAATTTCCTGAATATGTCTTGCCAGCCTTTTCTGGCTTGCCAGGTTTCTGTGGATAGGTCTGAGGTCATTCTGGTGGTCCTCCCTCTATACATAAGGGATTGCTTCCCCCTAGCTGCCCTTAAGACATATTCTTTGATTTTATGAACCATGAATTTCACAATTATGTGCCTGGAGGTTTTTCTGACCTCATTGTTCTGGGGGGGGGGTTGTCCTCTCTGCCTCTAGGACATGAGCACTTGTTTTATTCCCCAGATTAGGGAAATTTTCATCCATGATTTGTTCAACTATATCTTCTAGGCTTCTCTCTCTCTCTGCTCCCTCAGAGATTCCAATAATTCTGATATTGGAGTGTGTCATGGCATTATTTATTTCCCTAATTCTATTTTCATGTGATTTTAGCTCTTTGTTCTAAGATTCTCTTGTTTTTCCTTCTTAATCAATCTTGGTCTTCTAAATCACTAATACAATCTTTGGCTTTACCTACCCTGGTGGTTAGCATATTTAAATTAGATTGCATCTCATTAATAGCCTTTTTAACCTCTGACAGTTCGGCTTTCCCTTCTGTCTTTAGAGCTTCTACCTTGCCACTAATGTTCTAATGTTGCTTGGATGATTGCTACCCTGAATTCCATTTCTGTCATATTGTTTATGTTCATTTCCAGTAATTGTGACAGGGGTTGCAGTCTCTGGGTTTTTCTTCTGTTGGTTGTTCCTCCTCCAAGTCATTTTGGTGAGGGGTGGTTGAGGGGATGTATAGCTGAATATATCAACCACTGTGCAGGTGAGTTACTCATTGGAAGGTTCTGGAGCAATCAGAAGTCACCACAGAAAGGAAGAAGAAAGAAAAAAGAGAGCAAAAGAGAAAAGAAGCAAGAAAAACCTGGCCCCAATGGTAGGATTTATATGGTACAAAACTACAACATAGTAAAGAAAATGAGCATCAAAAGTAAAAGAAAGTTGAAGAAATCAAAAAGCTAAACCCAACCCAAATGACCCCCAAGACTAGTAATTTATATATCACAAAGGCAAAAACAATTACACAGAAACACTGATAGAATAGGATGGGAAGGTTAGTGCAAACCCTTGTTGTGGGCAAGGAAAGTATTTCAGATCCTCCTGGATGTGTCCTGTTATTATTGTTAGAGGACTCCACTATCTAAAAATATAGGGAGATTAAAACTGGTTTCTATATGGGTAGTATTGAATAGGAGTGAAGGAATACCTTGAAGCTTATAATTATATGTATATTTAAGAGAAAAAAGAATAAAGGAAAGAAGAGAGAAAAAAGAAAAAAAAACAGGAAAAACAAACAGAAGAAGCAACAACAACAACAAAACAGGTATGTGTTTGAAAAAAGTTCAGTTAAAAGTTATTATGGAGTGTGTATTAAGTATCACATTGTAATAATAAGTGGGTTAAAAAATAAAAGAACAAAAACAGTGAGAATGAATTTTAAAATAATGTGAAAACTTTAAAGATAATTTTTTTATTAAAGGAAATTAAGGTTTCTGTGGACAAGAGAGATACTAAAGTTATTAAAAAAACTAGGAATTCAAAAGAAAACAAAAACATCATGTTTAACTTTATCTAACAGCATACACATCTAAAAACTCTAAATTCAGTCTTCCACAAAAGAAGCAATGTCATGAAAAAACTTGGTTTACAAGTTCTGTAAACGCTGGACTTATATGTTTTTCTATGTCCTCTGGCAACTAGCACTTCAGGATTGCTCACAATGTAACCTTTCAGATAATTTCTCATTTCTATTTTTTTCTAGAGATTTTCTCCTAACACAATTTGGACCTCTTATTTCAGTTTGAACTGGTTTCCTAGAAAGGAAACTGTACAGCTCTTATGTTTTGCCATTCCTCTGCCCCTGTGTTGAATCCTGTAACCCATGGATTCTTCTTTTTTTTTTTTTCTTTTGTGGAGGCTAACTCATTTTTAGTTGCCATGATTTAAGATCAACTCAAAAAGGCCCCTGAAAAAACAACTACTCCATTTGGATTTTTAAAATACCCAAAAATATAAAATTAAACCAATTTACACATTACCTTTAATAGAGGCAACTGATATATTTTCTTAAAACACAAAATCAAAACTACCTGATAGAGCAATCTGAAAACAGTGACAAGCTCTCCATGTCATAAAGACAAAGGCTGGGATGTTATTGGTGGAAAAGACTTAATTTTTTTTGTTTTCCCCTCAAGTTCTATACTTTCTTGGATATCTGATTGAGTACGATGTGTAAACAACAAGGAAAAATTAATTCGGTGACCATGAGAAAAGAAGAAATGAGTTACAGAATCACTGGGGAAGTTTATAAAGCTTCTCTGTAGGTTTGGGTTTTTAGTTTTTGTTCTGAAACAGCAGCACTGAAGCACAAAAAAGTGCCCATAATTGGTGTCAATGTTCAGTCAGATCCCCAAAAAGAAGATTTTAAGCCAACTAGTATGCAGTATGCAGTGTCCTCTGTTAGAATAAAACTTCAGCTTCAAATAAGCAGGTGATGTTTCTAACTTTTCTATTAGGGAATGTTAATGAATTTCCTTTGACTAAAGTATTACAAAGGTGTGATTCTCAGAAATGAAAATCCAGATACCTCAAACTCCATGTGTGAAAAAGATACTCTTGAAATGTACATTAATTCCATTGCTTTTCCCCCCTGAATAAAACTCAGGTCCAATAGCAAAGAAACTGTTGAAATGAGTGAAAATGAGATTACTAGTTCTTACAGAGAGGAGAACAGAAGTAGTCAAGAACCAATTTCAATGTGACATGCAAAGGAGGCTATAGGCCACTGGACAGGGATCAGGCCCCTAGAGTTTTGCCCAGCTACTGTTGGGGAAGGTTGTCTTTCCTGTATGGCCTAGAAAAGAGACTAAGAAGACAAAAGAAGCACTAACTTTTCTGAAAAACATTGACAACTGGCCTGAATATGAGTTCCTCAGTGGCCGCCTCCTTGTTCCCTCAAGTCTAATACGTGCCTGCAGATGTACTATTTCTTAAGCTGTCACTTACTTCCATGAGGTGTCATTTTATTAGCTGAAAGAACAGTAACATTCTCTTAAAGAACTTTTCTGAGAACTGAAACTTTGCAAAAATAATAAATTGAATTTATAAAGATTTTGTGGTATCTTGGAAATTTAGGCTGCAAACATAGGAGTATTTCAAGTAGCCCTCTATGCTCCTGGAAACATGTCCCAACGTTGATGTGAAAAGTCAAGGATGGCCTTTCTAAATTTCATCTCTCTCTAAATCTTAAGTTACCTCTCTTCTCTGCCATGAAACCTTTAGCCATTCCAACATTCATTTACTTTTCACCTCTAAATTTTACCTCAGCTCGTAGTTTCTGACTCCCTCATATGCCCACCACTTGTAGCCTCTTGGCTATTGATCAGTTTCTGGGTGAAAATTTTCTCCTAAGAGTAGCTGACATCTTCTTGAAGAAGGAGACAATTTTGGCTGGGTTTTTTGTTTGTTTGGTTGGTTTTGTATCCTCTAGAGTACTTAAGCACAATATCATGCTCTGATAATTTGTTTTCACTGCTTGTTAATCCTCTTCAGAGAAGCATCTCCCTGTTACTGATTGTCAAACCTGCCCAGATGCATATTACATTCACCTGGGAATGTTTTGTAGAATACTAATGTCCAACCCCAATTCTAAAATTCAAATTTAACTGGTCTTGGATAAAATCTGGGCATTTATATTTTCTAAATATTCCACAGCTGATTCTTGTCTGCCATCATTGCATGCCCTCTTCTGCAAAATTGGGTGGAAAAAAACATGATGAATGGTGAGAAGAGAGAATCTGGGATTTTTTTAATATTTATTTGGAAGATACAGAAATTAAATAGGCTTCTTGTCAGTGCTGATTATTTGGAAATCTTAAGAGTTTTCTGACACCTCATTGACCTCTCAAGACACTGAGATTATCTTAGCTGTCTCAAGATGTTTCAGGTAGTGCAGGCCTTAAAAGGATGACATCTGTCTTGAACATTTAAACTTCAGCTCTTGTTTACAGCTATTTTTTGGTGGGAGACACTCCTCTAGGAATAGGACTTCAGAGACAAACAGTGAGTCTCTGCTTTGAGTCCAGTTGTAAAGAACTACATAACTCTTCTTCACATATGAGAAGTTCTATCCATTTAGGGATGTGCAGGTTAGAAGAGAATACTAATCCTAATAGAAATCTGTAATGACCAATAATTATATTTTTTAAAATCAACTATATGCAATGTACAATATCAAGACATTGCTTTCAATGGAATTTTCAATAAGTTTATAATTCAAGAAAACACATTAAGATATAAACCTATGAAACCTAGCAAATAAGATAAAAAATCACAACTATGTAAAGAGAGAGATAGTAGCCTACTAATAATTGCATGCTGAATGTGTGCCAAATACTTCACATTTATGACTTCATTTAAATCTGAGAACTTTATGAAGTGGGAACATTTTTTATCATCCTCATTCTATGGATATAGAAAACAAGATGTGAAAAAGCTGAGTAACTTGCAGAGTTAGACAGCTAGAACATAGTAACAGAAGGATTGTAAACCAATCTGATTCCAAAGTCTGCACGACTGTCCCTCACTGGTTTGCAAAGATGGGCAAATAAGGACAATGATTCTCAGAGGATCCAGGGAGTAGTGTGAGATGTAATGAGCAAAGAAAGAGTCACAGTGGTAGTGAGATTTCAGTTGGCCCTGGAAAAATTTTCAATGAAAATGGGTCCGGGCATGAGTTTATCACATGAATCTCTGTGGTTCAGAAGCCCCTGAAAAGAATGAGATCATCAGTGGCAGTAGAAAACACCTGAGCTCACTGACAGCAAAACTGTCCCAGAGTATGACCAGGATCATGACCTACCCTAGAATTTGAACTGAAATCTATGTGATTTAATCTAAGAACTACTCAGCTGGAAGAAGTCCTAAAAGGGTTGAACTCTTCATGAAATGCCAAATTGAACCACTTCTCCCCACTTACAAATGTGTTTTGAGCAATATGATTGCTCAGCAAATGTTTCCCTAAGGTGGTGTTTTCCAAGGAGCACTATTTGTTTTTCATAATCATTTATCCCTTTGCAAATTAAGTCATTCATTCATTCTTTATTTGACAAATGTGTTAACATTTATTTATCCCTTCATTTGACAAATTATCTTTTATTGTTGGTGAACAAAGTGGCACAGTCTGGTTCCATGAGCTTAGAGCCAGGGGTTCTAAATGCTGGCTGAACATGAATGACTTGGGTGGGGCACTTTATAACAAAATACTGACCCTTGATGCACTTTAGACTGGAGACTGGGACTCTAATGTGAACCAGAGTTGAGATCCAGTGTGGGAATGCCAGGAAAATGCATTTATATAGACTCTGGAATAAAAGAAGGCAAATGTAGATGGAAGAAGACAGCAATGAGGAGCATAGTATGAGATGAGGTCTGGGATTTGGGAAACACTGGATTTAACAAAGTTAAATAGGTTTCTTTACTATAGGCCTTCCCAGAATCTTCAGTAATATAATGATCCATGAATCTCCAAGAGGCATATTATATACAGTGTTCCAAAGTTACTTTTACACAGAGCTTACTGAGACTGTCATGTTTTCATTTAGGAGATACTGCTTGTATTAGGTAATTATAGAATGGACTAAACGGGCAAGGAATGTGAAAGTGGGTCAGGTGAACTAACTTTGTTCCAGAAGCTAAGAAGATTGGTAATAAATCTAAAATCCACAGATCTTCTTAATCTCGGAAAGATTTTGAAAGGGACCTCAGATTGGATTTAATAGTTGTTTGCATAAATGGCATGTAATACCATATAGTGATATATTCAATTTCATCAACTGCTTTTTGCTGCTTAAAAAATGTATTGAATAATCTATCCCAGTTTTGAAAAAAAGTGGGGGGGGGACTTGTTTCACTATTTCTAAATTTAAAAGGCAAAGTATAATTGTAGGAGGAATTAATTATATTTGTGACTTGAGTTAAAACCAAGGCTAAGGATCACTAACCTTTTGAGGGTAGCCTGTGTTCTTAATCCACTGAAAAAGAACTCAGAGTAAATGTGCACTAGATGTGAATTACATTGTAGAAAAAGAACTTAGGGAAAATTTATTTAGAGAAGAAATGCATGGAATTGACTATTATGTGTGTCTGCCTGTATAAACATGATTGCAAAGATTACTCACTGATTAACCTTTGCATATTAAATATACCTAACTAGAATTTGAAAGTCATAAGCCTGTTTCATTTATATGGCATTAGAAAACATTTTGACCTATTTAAGTAGTTGAGTCAAAAGAACCATAGAGTGTATGTAAAAAAAAAGTCACCTTCATTATGCTTCTTGGATGTTGATTGACTAGGTCTACTTTATTCTTTCACAGGGTTGTCATACATACACTGGTTATGATAATCTTTTTTAAAAAATGAGTACATCTAAGTTTCAGAATAAAAGTAGCATATCACATAATCCCACAACAATTCAACGAGGGAGGTATTTTTAATAGAGAGGTTAAAATTTGCCCAATGTTACACACCTGGTAAATAGCCAAAATATGATGGGTATCTATGGCATATGCTATAGCCTAGGTTCACATTAAAGGATAATTTTTAAACAAATATAAATGGAGGAGGGAGCAAGATGGCAGAGAAGTAGAAGGCCCTATTTCAAAGGGTCCCCTGAAGTGAGCTAAATATCTACTAGAACACTCTGAACACCCATGAAATCAGCCTGAGATGTAAGACTACACACTTCTGGATCTTGACGGAGGCAGAAAATCATCAGCAGAGAGGTAAAGCTGAGCAGGAGAGTTCTGACTATTTCAGAGGAGAAACAGAAGGGGGAGGGAACCACCAGAAGTGACTTATTGAAAAGCAATACCCCAATAAGAAAGTGCCTTATGTTTGGGGAGCAACATCAAGTTGCAGTCTGGGTTAAAAGCACTCAAAAACAAAGGGCCTTAAGAGGCAGCTAGGAGAATCTGAACGCCACTGCCAGGGACATAAAACTGTGGCTCTGGGCTGGTGGTAGAAAGTGCTCTCTGGCACCTGAAGGAACCCAGCAGGAAGTCCCTGAACCTGCCCTTGCACCACCTCTTGGGCTAGGCTGGAGCAACCGGTGCTGGCTGTCACTGTTCCCTTGCACAGGATGTATGGGACCACAGGGTCCTAGTGCACCCCGTAGGTGTGGGATCCAGATAGCCTACTGACAGTGACAGGCTCACACAAACTGAGGCATTCCGGGTTTCTGTGGCATGAGGGTGAAGGGACAAAAGGGGACCTTGGGCACCGTTCTGGCTGGAGATTGGGGGTGTGCGCTACCTGTGAGAGGTGGCAGGGTGCAGGGGAGAGTGCAGAGGGGCAGTCTGTGTGCCCTGCACCATCCAGAGGGGAGCTGACTGAAGCTACTCTTTGAGACAGAAGTCTGGGTGCCAGAGGTCTGGGTGCCAACAGCTTACTTTGCCCTGACTTTCCAAAAAGCTGCAAAAGCCACAAAAAAACAAAACCCTCCAGAGAACAAAAGCCTGAAAAACTGAGTTCTATAGAACCCGGATCCTTATAGGGGGCAGGGGGACCCAGCCCAAGCCAGACTGACTGAAAAACAATGGGGCAGACCCCTCCCCCAGAAGGCAAGCCAAAAGAATAAGAAAACAATCACCAAAGGGTATCCATAAAACTGTAAAGCCCCAACATTGGAGAAAAAAACAATATATTAAGCTCCTGGTACTACCCCAAAACCTGTATATTTTATAGATACAGCTTATCATTTTATTTTTTTAAATTTCTTTTCATTATCATTCTTAAGTTTTCATTTTAAATTTTAAATTCATTCTCATGACTTTTGTTCTTTTATTTTTTAACCCACATATTATTCCAAAGTGATATTTAATACAACATTCCATAATAACATTTTACCTTGAACTTTCTCATATGTATACCTGTGTTTGCTTGTTTGTTTCTTTTTTCTTTTAAATATACATATAGATATAAGCTTCTATGTAATCTTTCATTCCTATTTAATACTACCCCTATATATAAATAAATTTCAATTTTCCTAATCTCTAGAAAGTGGAGTTCTCCAACAATAATACAAGATACACCCAGGAGGAACTGAAATACATTCCTTGCCCCTCCTGTTCTCCTGCCAGTGTTTCTGTGTATTTGTTTTTGCCTTTGTAATATATAAATATTGTTCTTGGGGGCTGTTTGGGTTGGGATTTGCTTCCTGCTTTTTCCCATTTTTTTCTTTGAATGGTCTCTTTGTTTATTCTTTTTTAAAAAAAGATTTGATTTATTTATTTGACAGAGAGAGATCACAAGTAGGCAGAGAGGCAGGCAGAGAGAGGAGGAAGCAGGCTCCCTGGATGAGGGCCTCGATCCCAGGACCCGGAGATCATGACCTGAGCCGAAGGCAGAGGCTTTAACCCACTGAGCCACCCAGGCGCCCCCTTTATTTGTTTTGTGCCATATAAATCCTACCACTGGGGTCCATTTTGGCCGGTTTTTTCCTTGCTTCTTTTCTCTTTTTCTTTATCTTTTTTCTTTCTCCCTCCTTTTTGGTGGTGATTTCTGATTGCTCTGAAACCTTCCAATGGGCAAATCAACTGGATTGAAGATGATATATTCAGCTATACATCCCCATAACCACCCCTTGCCAAAATGACTCAGAGGAGGAATACCCAACAGAAGAAAAACTCAGAAACGGCAACCCATGTCACAGAACTACTGGATATGAACACAAACAATATGACAGAAATGGAATTCAGGATAGCAATCATCTAAGCAATGACTAAGATGGAAAAAGACCAATGGTGGCAAGATAGAAGATATAAGGGCAGAAGTGAAAGCTTACCTTGTAGAGGTTAAAAATGCTATCAATGAGATCCAATCTAATCTAAATACTCTAACACCTAGGGTAAGTGAAGCAGAAGATTGCACTAGTGATCTAGAAGACAGATTGATTGAGAAGGAGAAGCAGGAGAAGTCTTGGAACAAACAGCTAAATCCCATGAAAGTAAAATTAAGGAAATAAATGATGCCATGAAATGCTTCAATATCATAGTTATTGGAATCCCTGAGGGAGATGAGAGAGAGAGAGAGAAATAGAGAGAGAGAGAGAAAGACTAGAAGATATAGTTGAACAAATCGTGGATAAAAATATCCCTAAACTGGGGAGTGAAACAAGTGTTCATCTTCTAGAGGCAGAGAGGACACCCCCTAAGATCAACAAGGCTAAAAAAACCACTAGGCACATGACTGTGAAATTCATGAATCATAAATTCAAGGAATATGTCCTAAGGGCAGCTAGGAGGAAGGGATTCCTTAAATACAGAGGGAGGACCATCAGAATAACATTAGACCTATCCACAGAAACCTGGCAAGCCAGAAAGGGCTGGCAAGACATATTCAGGAAATTCAATGAAAAAAAATGCAACCAAGGATACTGTATCCAGCATGGTAGACTTTCAAAATAGAAGGAGAGATAAAGAGCTTCCAAGACCAGCAGGGTCTAAAAGATTATGTGACCACAAAGCCAGCACTATAAAAAATATTAAGCGAGGTTCAATAAAAGAGGAAAGAAGCCAAGAATGACATAGAATGGAAATTTAAAGAGACAATCTATAGAAACAAGAAATTCACAGGCAACATGATGTCAATAAAAACATACCTATCAATAATCACCCTCAATGTGAATGGCCTAAATGCTCCAATAAAATGGCATAGGGTTGAGACTGGATAAAATGACAGTACCTGTCCATATGATGTCTACAAGAAACACATTTTGAGTCTAAAGACACTTCCAGACTGAAAGTGAGGGGATGGAGGGCTATCTTTCATGTCAATGGATCTCAAAAGAAAGCTGGGATGGTGATTCTCATATCAGACAAATTAGATTTTAATCTAAAGACTGTAGTCAGAGACATAGAAGGACACTACATCATTTTTATTTTTATTTTTTTTATTTTTTTTTAAATTTTATTTATTTGACAGAGAGAAACAGAGCCAGAGAGGGAACACAAGCAGGGGGAGTGAGAGAGGGAGGAGCAGGCTTCCCGCCGAGCAGGGAGCCCAATGTGGGACTCGATCCCGGGTCTCCGGGATCATGACCTGAGCCGAAGGCAGTCGCTTAACCAACTGAGCCACCCAGGCGTCCCTTTTTTTAAAGGGTCTATACACCAAGAAGATCAAACAATTGTAAATATTTATGCCCCCAACATGGGAGCAGCCAACTATATAAACCAATTGTTAAGCAAAACAAAGAGGCATGCTGATACAAATACATTGATTTTAGGAGATCTTAACACACCACTCTCGCAGTGGACAGATCATCTAAACAGAAAATCAACAAAGAAACAAGAGCTTTGAATGACACATTGGACCAGATGGATCTCATAGATATATTCAGAACATTCCACCCTAAAACACCAGAATGCTCATTCTTCTCGAGTGCACATGGAACTTTCTCCAGAATAGACCACATACTAAGTCACAAGTCAGGGCTCAAATGATACCAAAAAATTGAGATTATTTCCTGCATATTCTCTGACCGCAATGCCTTGAAACTGGAACTCAACCACACACACACACACACACACACACACACACACACACACATTCAGAAGGAATTAAAACACTTGGAAGGTAAGGACCACCCTGCTTGAGAATCTTTGAATCAACCTGGAAATCAAAGAAGAACTTAAACATTTCATGGAAACCAATGATAA
Organism: Spilogale gracilis; assembly: GCA_004023965.1. Taxonomy (NCBI): domain Eukaryota; kingdom Metazoa; phylum Chordata; class Mammalia; order Carnivora; family Mephitidae; genus Spilogale; species Spilogale gracilis. The sequence continues at coordinate 16,217 of PITA01022426.1, read as the reverse complement.
TGAAGACACATCAATCCAAAACCTGTGAGATACAGCAAAAGCAGTCCTAAGGGGTAAATACATAGCCATTCAGGCCTCACTCAAAAAAATTGAAAAATCCTGAATATACCAACTCTCATTACACTTTAAAAAACTGGAAAATCAACCACAAATTAAACCAACCCCACACACAGGACAGGAAATAATTAAGATGAGAGCAGAGATCAATGAATTAGAAACTAGAGATACAATAGAACACATCAATGAAACTAGAAGTTGGTTCATTGAAAGAATTAATAAGATCGATAAACCATTGGCCAAACTAATCCAAAAGAAAAGAGAGAAGACCCAAATCAATAAAATTACAAATGAAAGGGGAGAGATCACGACTAACACCAAGGAAATAGAAACAATCATCAGAAATTACTATCAACAGTTATATGCCAGTACGTTAAAAAGCTGTAAGATATGGCTGCATTCCTGGAAACCTATAAACTTCCAAAGCTGAAATAGGAAGAAATTGACAATCTTAATAGACCAATATCTAGTAACAAGATTGAAGCAGTGATCAAAAACCTCCCAAAAGACAATAGCCCAGGACCTCATGGATTCCCTGGGGAATTCTACCAAACATTCAAAGAAGTAATAACACCTATTCTCCTAATGCTGTTTAAAAAAATAGAAACAGAAAGAAAACTTCCAGACTCTTTCTATGAAGTCAGCATTCCTTTAATCCCCAAACCAGACAAAGACCCCATCAAAAAGGAGAACTTCAGACCAATATTCCTGATGAATACAGATGTCAAGATTCTTAACAAGATTCTAGCTGATAGGATCCAATAGTACATTAAAAAGATTATCCATCATGACTAGGTGGAATTTATCCTGGGATGCAAGGGTAGTTCAACATTCACAAATCAATCAACGTGATAGAACGAATCAATAAGTGGAGACAGAAGAACCACATGATCCTCTCAATTGATGCAGAAAAAGCATTTGACAAAATACAGCATCCGTTCCTGATTAAAACTCTTCAAAGTATAAGGATAGAGGGAACATTCTTCAACCTCATAAAATCTATCTACAAAAAAACCCACAGCAAATATCATTCTCAATGGGGAAAACTAATAGTCTTCCCATAGAGATCAGGAACAAAACAAGGATGCCCACTCTCGCCATTATTGTTCAACATAGTGATAGAAGTCCTCGTAAAAGCAAACAGACAAAAACAACAAAAAAATAAACAAAAGATATTTGAATTGGCAAAAAAGAAGTCAAACTCTCTCTCTTCACAGATGACATGATACTCTATATGGAAAACCCAAATGACTCTACCCCCAAAATACTAGGACTCATACAATTCAGTAATGTGGCAGGATACAGAATCAATGCACAGAAATTGGTTGTGTTCTTATACACTAACAATGAAAATATAGAAAGGGAAATTAGAGAATGGATTCCATTTGCTATAGCACCAAAACCCATAAGATACAGAGGAATAAGCCTAACAAAAGAAGTCAAGGATCTGTACTCGAGGAACACTCATGAAAGAAATTGAAGAAGACACAAAAAGATGGAAGAGCATTCCATGCTTGTGGATTGAAAGAATAAGCATTGTTAAAATCTATACTGCCCAGATCAATCTATACTTTCAATGCCATCCTGATCAAATTTCCACCAATATTTTTCAAAGTGCTGGAACAAACAATCCTAAAATTTATACGGAACCAAGAAAGACCCTGAATTGCTAAGGAAATGTTGAAAAAGAAAAACAAAATGAGGGGCATTATGTTACCTGATTTCAAGCTTTATTACAAAGCTTTGATCACCAAGACAGCATGGTACTGGCACAAAAACAGACACATAGACCAATGGAACAGAGTAGAGAGTCCAGATATGGACCCACAACGCTATGGTCAAATCATCTTCGACAAAACAGGAAATAATATCCAGTGGAAAAAAGACAGTCTCTTCAATAAATGGTGCCAGGAAAACTGGACAGCTACGTATAGAAGAATAAAACTAGACCATTCTCTTACACCACACACAAAGGTAAACTTGAAATGGATGAAAGACCTCAAAATGAGGCAGGAATCCATCAAAATCCTGAAAAAGAACATAATGAGGGGCATTTGACATCGGCCACAGCAACTTCTTTCAAGGCACATCTCCAAAGGCAAAGGACACAAAAGCGAAAATGAACTTTTGAAACTTGATCTAAATAAAAAGCTTCTGTACAGCAAAGGAAACAGTCAACAAAACAAAGAGGCAACTCTTGGAATGGGAGAGGATATTTGCAAATGACACTACAGACAAAGGGCTGATATCCACCATCTATAATGAACTACTCAAACTCAACACCCAAAAACAAGATGATCACATCAAAAAATGGGCAAGAGACATGAAGAGGCACTTCTCCATAGAAGACATACAAATGGATAACAGACACATGAAAAAATGTTCATTATCATTAGCCATTAAGGAAATTCAAATCAAAACCACACTGAGATACCACCTTAGATACTTACACCAGTCAGAATGGCCAAAATTAACAAGTCAGGAAACAACAAGTGTTAGAGAGGCTGTGGAGAAAGGGGAATCCTCTTACACTGTTGGTAGGAATGCAAGTTGGTTCAGCCCCTATGGAAAACAGGGTAGAGATTCCCTAAAAAATTTAAAATAGAGCTACCATTTGATCCTGCAATTACACTACTGGGCATTTACCCCAAAGATACATATGTAGTGAAAAGAAGAGTCATATATACCCCAATGTTCATTACAGCAACAAACACAAACTGTGGAAAGAGCCAAGGTGCCCTTCAACAGGTGAATGGATAAAAAAGATATGGTCCATATATACGATGGAATATTACACCTTTTTCAGAAATGATGAATACTCAACTTTTGTAGCAACGTGGACTGGATTGGAGATTTACTGAGTGAAATAAGCCAAGCAGAGAAAGTCAAGTATCATATGGTTTCACTTACTTGTGGAGCATACGGCGTAATATGGAAGACAGAGAAGGAAAGGAAATGTGAAGTGGGGTCAATCAGGGAGGGAGGGAGTGAGATGAAACATGAGAGATTTTTAAATTCAGAGACAGACTGAGTGTCTTGGAAGTGAGGGAGGGATGGGTGAGCCTAGTGGTGGTTTTCCAGGGCATGTATTGCATGGAGTACTGGGTTTGGGGCATAAACAATGAAACTTGGAACACTAAAGAAATAAAATAATGTAATAAAAAAGAAGTGAACATATGTCAAATATTTTGTTTAACTCATTAAATAAATGAGAGAACTGGTAAGATGTTATAACCAGTTCAAAAGAATGTCCGAAGAACAGACATGATTATAGAGCAGCAATGCTGAAGTGAAATTGTAAATGGACACAAAGCTGGCTGCTTTCATGGGGGAGGAGGAAAATCTTTGAAGTTCTGCTAGACAGAATTTATTTGCCTATGTGTAGACAAGTATTCTTTTGTAGTGCTATCAGTTACCTTCAACTTAGTGTTGTAAAATAGTTCAAAAGCAATGAAAGACTCATAATCCCCATAGAATGGAGTAACCTGGAAAAATATGCTTTAAATAATGCATAAACACTAACAAGGAGCCCTGTTCATGAACAGAATAAACAAAAATTCCTTTTTAACAGCAAGGTTTTATGCTTCTTAAAAATACATATTATATTTCTATATCTACTTTACAGTTCTTTTTTCATTGTTTTATTAGTTTATTTTTTATTATTATATTATGTTAGACACCATATAGTACATCACTAGTTTTTGATACAGTGTTCCATAATTCGTGTTTGCATGTAACACCCAGTGCTCATTGAAATACATGCTCTCCTTAATACTCATCTCCAGGCTAATCCATACCCCCACCCCCCTCCCTTTTAAAACCCTCAGTTTGTTTCTTGGAGTCCATAATCTCTCATGGCTCATCTCCCCCTCCGATTTCCCCCCTTCATTTTTTTGTTCCTTCTCCTAAAACCCTCCATGCCATTCCTTATGTTCCACAAATAAGTGAAACCATATGATAGTTGAATTTCTATGCTTATAGTTCTTGAAGTGGTATTTAATAAACACATTTTGATGTTGACTAATTGCTGGCCTTTGGAATTTTGTTTTTACTTTTTTTGTTTTCAAGAATAACTGGTATTTACATTTCAAAAATACATTTACATCACATAACTTTTGATTTCCAAACCAGGATCCCAAGCTTAGTAGCATTTTCAGTTTTCCTTTACGTCAAAACATAAAGCAGTATTTTAATTGAGTCTTGAACTGTGACAACAATACAGCCAGTAATGCTTACCAAAGACAACATTATCAAAATCTATCTGAGGGCATAGCTTATCTAATTAGATAGACACAAATAAAGAGTTTAATGAACCAATATTCTGTTCTCCTTAAGGTAATGTAGAACACTTCCTTCTTCAAACCCTTCGAGTGATAGCTTTCTGGAATCAGATTAAATATTAAGTAAATTTAACAAATGCTCTATTCTTAGACATTATCCTCTCTTTCCTTTCCCTCAAAAAAAGAAAGAACTGGAAAGACATGGATATACCCACCAATGATCAACAAGATTATCCCTGAATTTTAAAATTATGATTGACATATGTGTAAACAAAAGTTTATTTACAAAGACAAGTAGCAGCGTCACATTTGGCATTCAGGCTGTAATTTACAAACTCCTGGTTGAGGGTGTGGGCTCTGGAATAAGTCTGCTGTGTTCAGGTTCTGCCTCTTACTAGTTGTTTGACCCTGAGTGAGTTACTAAACGTTTCTGTGGTTTACATTTTTTATCTCTATAATGGGAAAATAGTACCTATTCGGGTTTGTAGGGAGGACAGCTACACAGTGGTCAGAAAGTGTCTAGCATGTTGTAAGGTTTCAGTGATAAGTAGCTCTTACTATTCTGTGTTAAACTGGACCCATTTGAAGGACTATTGAATCTTCATTGATCCAGTGAGGTAAATTCAGCAAGAATGGTGATTAATCCCATGGGTTGTTGAAGTTGATTGTTTTTTCCATTTTACTTCACTTTTGTTTATCAATAGATACAAGATTTTTCTACAGAGACCACATAACATCTTTGGAATCATATTTGAAAATAGAAAATACAAAATTAAAGTTTGATGCGGGAGGAGACAACTAATGAAAAGCTGTTTTCCAGCTACTAAGTCAGACTAAAATCGTGGAACAGTGGGTTTGGGGGGAAACTTCCTTCGCACTTCTAGGTTCAGTGCTCATGTGCTGTTTTTTTGTTTGCTTTTTTTCATTTCTTGTCTATTTATCTTCCTTTGAGCAAGACTAGTGCCAAGAGTCCAACATCAGTGAAATAACAGAATTTTTCTGCCCCTCCTACCATGAGCTGCCTAATGAACAATTGACATATTTTCAAGAACATATCCAAATTTCCAAATGTTTGGCCATGAAATGAGGATGGCCATGAATATCTTTGTAAGACCAAACTCTGTGGAGAGTCACTAAGTTCCCAAACGGGCCAAAATCAGGGGAACTGTACACTGATAGTAATTAATCTAGTTGAAGTTTCTTCTAATAGAAGCTGGTTACCCCAGCCACAGCTGGCTAATTACAAGTTCCATGAAGATTATTTTCTTCTCACTCGAGCTGCTTTGAAATTTTCAAACCCAATATGCAATTAATAATAACTCTTTGACTTCTAGCAAGCATGCCTGAATATTTCAACTTTTACAATCTGAGGGAACTAGAAAAGGGAATTTTGCAAATAAAGGGCAAATTCTGATTGCATGATAGAGGAGGTGGTACAGAGACACTAACTCCCAAAATTAGAACTTCAAATTGCCACAATTCTCATCTTTAATCCTATCTAAGTAGTTACAAATGAGGGAGTTAATAATCAAAAAGTTATTTAAAAATGGCTTAAATTCTTCAGTATTTAACAAAAGAATCTTTTTCAAACTGCAGTGGTTTGTGCTTTTTGAGACACAATTTACTCTCTGATTTCTAAAGTAAAGGTAGAAACCAGTGATTAGGAGAAAAGATAATATTTCCTTGATAAAAGAAAAACAGGGTGAGAGTTTAGTGACAGAGAGAAACCAGAATACCTGACTCCAAATCTAAGGTTCTCTTCATTAAAGCTAATTCTCCTCAGCAGTGCTGTCACCAACATATTCACACAATGCACTAATTAAATCCAGATGGCTTATGAATCTCCTTCATTTCCATCTGCGATAATGTAGATAATGAAAGAGAAGCGGTTCCTCTCCTTGGGTATTTTAAGGGGCAGTGATAAGTTTTAATTATCAAGGAAAATCAGAATGATCTCTTTCTTTACCATAAAGAGTCAATTCCCTCCTAGCACATTAGTAGCATGTCACAGCTACCCAAATCAAATCATTAAAAAGGGGGAAAAGCAGCACAAAACCCCAGACTACAAATAAACCTACTAAAATCCCATTGAGAAATGAGATTATCTCTTTACAGATTTTCATGGAACAAAGATGATGTTTCTTCACTTACATTAAAAAAACAGGCATTCCAAACTACTTAAGCATCTGGAGGGCAAATTATAGAACTCCCGGAGGCCGATATCATCAAAGATGTCCATGAAGATTCCAAGATTCACTGAACATTATGATATGTGGATCTAGTACTCTGGTTTAAAGGTGGTTTGTTTCCCTGGGTTCAAACCTCAGCTCTGCTGCTTAGTAGCCAGGTTATGTCTCACAAATTATTGGCCTTCCCAAAGCCTCAGGGCTTTAGTGCTTTCCTAAGCACTATATGCAGGGATAATGATATATCCTTCTTCATAGGGCTACAGTAGGATCAAAGGAGATTAAGCTTATATTCCCATGTTGTACATAAAAGCATTTAATGTTTATTATTCAGGGAATATTAATTTGAGTCTCTCCTTAAACTGGATGGCAGAGAGAAAAATATGAAGCTTAGAATTTCATATAATTCAAAGGCATTTCCTCCATTGGAGAGAGTTTGGGTATAATTTAATCTGTAAACATCAAATGAGAACTCAATATGTGTTAGGAAATAAGAAATAAATCCTCACTGAGCATGCTGTGTTCCATAAAATCTTGAAAAGTTCCTAGCTCTAATGTATATGACACAATACAAGAGGCACTACGAGATTTTATAGGGTTTATTGCCAAAGAAGTGGTATTTACCAGTGTTTCTTAAAACTGGTATTCATGAACTTCTGTATGATCCCCAGATATAATAATATGGAAGGCCCCTATATAAGATTTTTGGTCTATTTTAATGCAAATATTTAGTAATTATAGTATAATCCTATTCTGGATCATTTGGTGATAACATAACTGAGTACATTTGTAGTTGTGACTATGATGGTGTGGGGTCCAAGTCTTATCAATTTTATCTGTGCTTACTCATGAAGAATTAACAAATAAATGAAGGAATCAGGCCAATTAAAATAAAAATTGGTTTAAGAAGTCTATATAAATAGTAGAAAGAGAAAGAGTGGAAGAAGAATTTGAATCATGACATAAGGTAATAAGAGCCACGCTCACCTGAAAGCAGTGTAAGATGTTACAGTGGATCTCACCCTTCATGTTAAAGCAAAGAAAAAAGAAGCTGTCACATTACAATGATGCTATTACTTTGTTAATTTACATTTTTCTCATATTTAATTTATAAATATATTTTGATCCCATTGTTATATAGGTGTCATAAACTGAGAGACTATATGTACATTTCATGGCCTCTCTAAATTACCTCTTGGTTCTCATAGAATTTTTCTAGATTATTTAGGATTTTCTATGTATATAAGCATGTCATTGGCAAAAAGTTTTCTTTCATTCTAATCTGAATGCCTACACCACAGAAATACAAAGGCTTATAAGACAATTTACTATAAAAAATATATACCAATAAACTGGACAAGCTGGAAGAACTGGATAAGTTCTAGAAATACGCAGTCTTACAAAACTGAATCAGGAAGGAATAGAAAATATGGACACATCAATTACTAGTAACAAAATTGAATCAGTAATGAAAAAACTCCCAACAAAGTCCAGGACCAGATGGATTCACAGGTTAATTCTACCAAATGTTTAAAGAACTGATACTCCTGGGTGCCTGGGTGGTTCAGTTGGTTAAGCAACTGAAGTTACTGCCTTCAGCTCAGGTCATGATCCTGGAGACCCAGGACTGAGTTCTACATTGGGCTCCCAGCTCCACCGTGACTCTGCTTCTCCTCCTGACCTTCTCCCCCCTCTCATGCTCTCTCTCACTCTGTCTCTCTCAAATAAATAAGTAAATCTTTTCTTAAAAAAAGGAATTGATACTCTTCCTACTATTCCAAAAAATAGAAGAGAAAAGAAAGTTTCCAAATACATTTTATAAGACCACCTTTACCCTGATACCAACAGATACCAACACCAGAAAAAACACTACAAAAAAAGGAAACTACATGCCAATATCCATGATGAGCACAGAATTCAAAATTCCTCAACAAAATTTCCAGGGGCCAGCCCCAGCAATAGTCGGAACCAAAAGGTGGGGACAGTATCAGCGAAATGAGGAGACCGACCCAAAGAATGGTGTGGGGATCTCTTGAAAACACTGTTTTCAGGGCACTTTATTTGTAGCACATTCTGGTTAAAGTCTAATCTAAGGAACAATCAATTACAAAGACAGATCTTAACTTTACTGATGCACATCACGTGTTTTGCTCAGGTGGTTTTTATCAATCATTATCCTATCAGGACTTTCTGCCTCCCCTAAATGCAGGGAGGTGAGCATGCAGTCATGTGGTTATGAGATTTCTTTTATTTGAACTAAGCTAGTTACAATGCAGCTACCATACTACTATGATTGTTATTCTCATTATCTCTATTAATTATCATTATTAGAGTCTTCAAAGGGTAGGGTGGAACTTGAGGCTTGAGGTAAGCAAGCTAAAAGTAGGAGCAGAGAAAGGTTTAATATAATTGTAGGTAGAAAGAGAAAAGTGTTTTTCAGAACTAATCAGGTGAAAAGGGAGAACAAAGAAAGCAAAACTGCATGGCATCGAGGACCATGACTCTGCCTAACTTGCTCACTTTGAGGGAGGGTCATGGCGTTCCGTGCCTTGCAGAGGGAGCCCATATGAATGACCGTGCTTCTGGTCCACAGCACAAAATATTAACAAACTACATTTGACAATTCATTAAAAGGATCATTTATCACATTCAAGTGGGATTTATTCTGGCAATATAAGGGTAGTTCAATATTCTCAAATTAATCAACGTGATACACCACATCAACAAAACAAAAGATAAAAATCATATAACCCCCTAAGAAGATGCAGAAAAAGCATTGAAAAAATTCAACAACTCATTCATGATAAAAACTCTCAACAAAGTGTGTTTAGAAGGATCATATCCTAACATTATAAAGGTCATATATGACAAAACCATAGCTAACATCATACTCAGTGCCCTTATTTTCTTTTCTTACCATACGCATTGGCTAGAACCTGCAGCGTGAAATAAGTTTCCCTTTTTAAAAAATATTTTATTTTATTTTTTCAGTGTTCCAAGATTCATTGTTTATGCACCATACCCAGTTTCCTTTTGATGAGAATCCACTTTTATTTTTGGTATGAATCTATCTTTTTTTGCCTATCTTTAGATCCTCAGACACCACCATACTATATATAGGTTTACAGATTGATTGGTCCACTAACCATATGGCATTGCATAGATCAAGGGACTTTTCATTTTTTAAAAACAAAAGAGGTACAGCAATGGGTGAAAGACAATGGGATCTACTAGTCCTATTTCCTACTGTTCCACTCTGGAACTGCTGGCCTGAGAGAGTGACAGAGTGGAAGGTGCCAGCTTGGAAATGATAGGCAATAAAGATGTGATACCATCTCAAAGAATCTAGTATGCACTCAAACTCAATGACTATTATACAGTGCTGTGTTTTCGATTGGTAAAAAACATGGGTCCAAAAAGTAAAAATTTGAATGGCCCTGGTTACCCATTTCCCATCACTCCTGGTAACCCAGTCAAGGAAGTTTTGCTTACCATTCCCACAGCTGTGAGTTCTGCAGGTTTATAGGGGGAATAGCAAAAGTCCCATTGAACTTCTTCTTCCAAGACTCCTGTCAAGGGATCAGCTAACAAAAAGGGGAATTATCATCCTGGCAGGGATGGTGATATTAATCAAGAGGAGACAGGTTTGTTGTTATACTTAGAAGCAGCAATATAAAACAAGAGGAATTTAGTTTAGAATATTATATTGATTTGAGTACAACTACTTTTTTTAACTCATAATTTTCACTTATTGGGTACTCCCATTAGCGTCAGAGGGTCACCACAAATATCCAGACTATTAGGAATACAGTCATAAGATGCTGAATATTTGCCTGCCCATCTTGGGGAATTGGGAAGGAGAAATAATAATGGAAACAATAACAAATAAGGGATAAGGGTGATTGGGGATGTTTGTTTATATAAAAATCTAAATCCTTCAATCATTTATTAAGCAGTATAATGACAAATAAATGGAGGGATGCCTATATCAGGAGGACAAACAGCTTGTCTTTAGCACTGGTCACTCTTTATTTTTCTGTCCTTGCCTGTCAGGATCCACTGCCTCCTCCCTCCAACCCCCCGACAGCCAAGTCCTGTCTTCCTAATGGGTGTTAGGTCACTGTCTGTTCTCTCTTACTTTACTAATCTGCTTTGTTAGCGTCTCCAACTTCATGAGTGCAATTTCTTGCCCATATATCTTCTTCACAGCTTTATCTCTGGCACAGGGCCCGACATACAGATTTACTCTATTGAATGAATGACTTACCAATGGTGAAGACATACAGTGGGATGCTATTCTATTTAAAATTATGCTGTAGGTAGATAATTATTTATCATATACTATTGGCTTAAAATTAAGCAATGTTTACAGTATAATCTCATTTGGAAGAGTTTGATCAAGATTAATAGATAGTAATACTGGTTGTCTCTGAAAAATGGGAATGAGTGTTTATTCTATTCTGATAATTTTACCTGAATTTCCTGTTTTTATCTGGTATAAATATATTTCCCTTTTTAACAAAAATACATTTATTTGCAATAATTATAATGAAAAACTTGTCTGTTGAGGCTTGTTCCTACATATTTTTGTCTGTATGATAAATAAGATCATGTTTTCTGTGACCGCAAACGGAGTAATATTCTTGTTGCTGGGGCTGTGGTTCTCAACTGGTGGCAATTCCGCTTCCTCAGGAATCATTCGGCGGTGTCTAGACATTCTGGATTATCCTAATTTGGGAAAGGGAGGTATTTGCCACTTGCATGTAGTGAGTAGGGGACAGAGATACTGTTAAACATCCTACAATGCATAAGGCAGCTCCCCTTAACGAAGAATTATCTGGTCCAAAATGTCAGTTGGAGTGTCAAGTCTGAGAAACTCCCCTCTAGGGTAATTAGCATTTGATGCTGGAAGCTTTTCTAATGGTAAAATTTAAGACTTTAGAATCAGGTTAGTGGAGCAAATATTTTTAGTCACCAACATGTAGACATAAGTCATGCATTTATTCAAAATGAAGTTCATAAAGATATTTTTAAAGATATTTCTTTATAGCTATGTGTACATATGGTTCATTATAGGGAAAGCAGAGGCAGTACAGGAGAAATAACTAAATAAAACAAAATTATATTAGCTATTTTCATTTGATAGTTTTGTGATAAAGTTAAATTATTAATATAAAAGCAATCCCCTCAGGGTCAACATAATGCTTACTACTCAGAGGATCAGTTTTATTTGTTGGATATCCAAAAGTCAGTCCTAGAAGTTAAGTTCACTGAACACTTCACAAAGGAGATTTCTCAATCTTACCACCTAAGATCTTTCAGATAGAGAGTTAATAGCGGTTTGGATATAACCTCTGAATTTAAGGGTATTTGATTTATTCATAAATCACTTTAAAAAAAAAAGTAATTGTATGTACTTATTTGAGAGAAAGATAGCACAGGCAGGGGGAAGGAGGGAGAGGAGCAAAGAGACAAGCAGACTCCCTGCTGAATGTGAAGCCTATTGTGGGGCTCCACAGGGGACTCGACAGGAGGCTCGACAGGGGGCTCGACAGGAGGCTCCACATGGGGCTCCACATGGGACTCGACAGGGGACTTGATCTTAGGACCCCAAGATCATGACCCGGGCCAAAGTCAGACACTTAACTGACTGAGCCACCCAGGTGCTCCTATAAGTCACTTTTACTAAAGGAGAAGTACAAGGTGTGATCCAGAGAACTCATGAGAATATGTTGGGATATTTAGTTGCTGTTTAACTGAATTAGTTGATTTTTGTAATGTGTCATTTGGGGCAAAAATGAAAACATTGTAGAATCTTTCTAAGAGATTTACTTCCCTCCATTTCCACAGACCAACAATTTCTCTCAAGTAGAATCTTGCGAGATTCCTCATCCACACTTTACGATTATAGACATTGCTGGTGAGTCCAGATTAGCTCTCTGGTTAGTTATCTCAAATGCAAAATGAGGAGAGTATCTTTTCCATAGGATAATGGTGAGAATTAAACAAAAATGGCATATATAAAGCACCTAAGACAGTGTTGAACATATAGTGGTTGTTTAATAATAAGAATTTAAAACAAAATCATGTCTATGCTCCTGTAGTGATGAGGGGTTTTTAGCCCCATTACACACACTGGCATTTATGTTTGCATAATAAATTATGAGAGCTTGCTGGGCTGCAAACACAACAAGATCCTTCCTTAGGGAACCCTGAAAATTACTTATTCCAACCTATTTCTGACCCTTCAGTTTCCTGGGAAGTAATATATCTTGGACTAGTACAAATCTAAGATACCTTTGTTTCCAAGTTGTCTGGTCCCTGGGCAGCAGAAGTAACTAAACAAATGAGAAAGTAGCTGCTATTGCAGTCACTTCAAGAGAGAGTGGAAATATTGGGGAAGTGTCGAGTCTCAGTAAACAATCTGCTCTTCAGGAATTTGAAACGACTATTTATTGACATTCATCTTTTTGTACTTACCCCTTGTGCCAACCCTAAAAATAGTCATTATTTACACCATTTAATGGATAAGGAAGTTGAGGTTTAGAGAGATAGAGACTTGCTCAAGTTCGCATGGCTATAAACTAAATGATTTGGATTTAATTCCATATTTCTCTGACTTCTATGCAGACTACTTCTTAACATCACTATATTATAGAAGGAAACTAGATAAGCTAAAATCTATTTAATCTTTCCAAAGGTAATTGAGAGTTGAGAAAATATTAAGGTATTTTTCTGGACCAAATAGAGTTCTTTCTTTGTTGTTGTTTTTTTTTTTTTTAAAGAACTCAAAATAGTTGACTGACTCCCCATGCTAAATTTTCTTTTGTTTCACTTTTAACCACAAACATATTTTTGCTTAAAATTTCTCTCCTCAATGCTAATGATTTCCTCCTCAATGCTAATTTTGTGTTATCCCAAAGGAAGGGAAAAATCACCTGGGGTAACATGGACCTAATCCTAAATGTAGACTCTATGTCTGTTTGCTCAAATTCACATTCCCTGGCCCAGCCATAGTCTGTCTCTTTCTTTTTCTCAGTGAGAGATCATATTCCTTAAAGTCAGTTGCAATAAAAGCACACATTATTGTTGGAATAAACTACATGCTACTAAGGAAAAATCAATATCATAGTTAACACAAACCCTTAAAATACCTAACCAAATCAAGTGTGTAAACCTTCTAAAAAGAAATTATTGCTTTCTCATTTTCCCCTCTAATCATGGGAGTCTTTTCTCCTGTCTTTGTTTACCTTGGCAGCTAGTCAAGATTGTCTTTCATTTCTATTCACCCTTTGTTATATCTGCCACATATTTGAGTAGTCATAGTTCTGTGCTCAGCTTTGTAATTAGATGAAGTGATGAAAATAACTTTTACATGAGTCCAATTTTCTCTGCATAAAAATAACCCTTTGAGTCTTCTGATGTAATAAATTATACAAAACTTTAGGTAGGACTAGGTCTAAAATTGGAGTCTGATTTGGACCAGATGCTTCTAAGTGATATCAAAACCATATTTTACATTATATTCTTTTATTGCAAGCTCAGATGCTATACCACAATTTATTGAATGGGTTCTGCAAATGTGGAGATTTCTAGTCAATTACTAATAAGACACTGTTTTCATCTTACACATTAATTCAAGTCCAGTAATCAGCCTAGGTCCCAAAGAGCTATTTATAAAGTTGAATATTGGGAGTCGTATTCTAAAGCTCCTTTCAGGTCTTCTGTTTGCAGTTCTATTTACTTCAATTTCCATATCCAGATGTGTAACACAACAAGTCACGTTTGGAATTTGGGTCTTGGACTTTTAAAAATCTCACATTTTCTAAAATTGTATCAGGAGCAAAGACTGTCTCCACTCAGTTTGCTAGAGGCCTTAAATGGTACTAGCATGAATATCCGAAACTCTCCTGAAAAGAGCTTTAACTTGATCCAACGGTAACAACAATGGCAAATAATTTATATCTTCATAACAGTATAGCTTACAAATTAAATTCAGGATGGCAAACTGAAATCTCTGAAAAGCTGGGTAAGCTCCCTAAATGAGTGAAGCTAAGTGGGGATGAATGTAAAGGAGACAAAATATGCATAAGAGTCCAGACGTTGCAATACTTGCTGCAGTTCAGCAATATACAAGACGGCACGCTCTCCCTCTTTTTTTCCCTCCCCAGATCCAAAGCTATGAAATCCGAATGAGTAGCAAACCCCACAATAACTGGAAAGCCATCCATAAAAGTCCCTGGGAAGAGAAGAATGACCTCAGAGAGTGAAGTTGCCTTTTTTTCCCTACAACTCCCCTATGTGCACCAGGGACACTGGGGCGACGAGGCCAGCCTTCATTAGTAAAGTGCAAAAGAACTGGAACATTTCCTTGCTGAAGTACAAAGGCACTTTGCCTCTTTTGTTGGCTCAGAAGCTTCAAACAGCTTTAGAGTTTCAAAGGTTCAACAAGAAGAGTTCCAACTGGGCAGGGAATGAGTAGTGTCCTGGGTACTGAGCAGGGAAGCATCTCTGCCTACTCAGTAACCCCAGGCTGAGGGGCTCTCTCTACAAAGTTTGAAACACAATGTTTTATGATTTGAGCATCACAAGAACAGCAGAGAACAGGGTGATGAAATACCACTTTACCATTCACTTTCAAACAACTATTTATTACTTGGCAACCTTTAAAAGGAACATAAACAACTGTTCTCAAGGACTTCCCAAAACCTATTCTCTAGCATCACACATTCAGAACAGGCAGCTTCCTTTGAAAGTTAAAAAAGAATCAGGCCATCCTAGCCAGTAGTTAGAGAGTCAGTGATGGACAGATATATAAAAGCCAAGTTAAGTGAAAAGGAAAGAGAAATGAACCATTAGAAAGGGGAATGGCAGCTCAGAAGAAAAGTCATAGAGGAAGGACTGGGAAAAGCAGGATTCATTGTTTGTTACCCCCAGCTTTTAGCCAGGTGGGGGGGGAAATGGAAGATGATCAGCATACAGAGAACTCACTTATTGTCAGTTTTTGTTCCATTCCATTATGGTCAAGAGGCCAGATAAGCATTCTTTCTCCCTATGATGTTAAGAGGACAATTATTTATAAAGGACAATTGCAAAGAGATGCCTTTAGTGCCAGATATAACTCATTAACATCTCCTGACATGTTTCCATTACCCAGTCCCCACTCACATAACTTAAACTACTAAATCATTCTGTTAATTTTGTTAGTCAATTTCACAAATATCTATTATCTACTTTACTTACTATGGACAAGCCATTGCACAAGGCGCTGGTGATATCAAGATAAATGAAATGTCATCCTTGTACTCAAATAGACCACATTCTAGTGGGTGAGACTAAATATTAAACCCCAATGTTCATCGCAGCAATGGCCACAATCGCCAAACTGTGGAAAGAGCCAAGGTGCCCATCAACAGACGAATGGATAAAGAAGATGTGGTACATATATACAATGGAATACTATGCCTCCGTCAGAAAGGATGAATACCCAACTTTTGTAGCAACATGGACTGCACTGGAAGAAATTATGATGAGTGAAATAAGCCAAGAAGAGAAAGTCAAGTATCGCATGGTCTCACTTACTTGCGGTGCATGAGAGGCAAACTGGAGGACAGTGGCAGAAGGAAAGTAAATGGGAACTAGGGTAATCCAGGGAGGGAAACGAAACAACAGAGACTTTGGACACAGAAACAAA
>PITA01022425.1:0-30406 GCA_004023965.1 Spilogale gracilis | reverse complement strand
AGCCTCTCCCATCCTCCCACCCCCTCCCTCCAAGTCCCTCAGTTTGTTTCTGAGTCCAAAGTCTCTCATGTTTTGTTTCTCTCCCTGAATTACCCTACTTCCCATTTACTTTCCTTCTCCTACTGTCCTCTATATTACCCCTTATGCACCGCAAGTAAGTGAAACCATGTGATACTTGACTTTCTCTACTTGGCTTATTTCACTCAGCATAATCTCTTCCAGTCCAGTCCATATTGCTACAAAAGTTGGATATTCATCCTTTCTGATGGAGGCGTAGTATTCCATTGTATATATGTACCACATCTTCTTTATCCATTCATCTGTTGAAGGGCACCTTGGCTCTTTCCACATTTTGGCAATTGTGGCCATTGCTGCAATGGACATTGGGGTACATATGGCCCTTCTTTTCACTACATCTGTATCTTTGGGGTAAATGCCCAGTAGTGCAATTGCAGGGTCATAGGGTAGCTCTATTTTTAATTTCTTAAGGAATCTCCACACTGTTTTCCAAAGCGGCTGCACCAACTTGCATTCCCACCAACAGTGTAAGAGGGTTCCCCTTTCTCCGCAGCCTCTCCAACACTTGCTGTTTTCTGACTTGTTAATTTTGGCCATTCTGACTGGTGTAAGGTGGTATCTCAGTGTGGTTTTGATTTGAATTTCCCTGATAGCTAGTGATGATGAACATTTTTTCATGTGTCTGTGTACCATACCTTCTTTATACATTCATCTATTGATGGGCACTTTGATTATTTCCATACTTTGGCTATTGTAAGTAATGCTGCAGTAAACATAGGAATTCATATATCTTTTTGAGTTAGTGTTTTCATTTTCTTTAAGTAAATACCCAGTAGTATAATTACCAGATCATATGGTAGTTCTTTTTTTTAATGTCTTGAGGAACCTCCATTGCCACAGTGGCTATACCTGTTTGCCTTCCCACCACCACCTTTTCCTCTACATCCTTGTCAACACTTGTTATTTCTTGTCTTTTTGATACTAGCCATTCTTCTAGCTCATTGTGGTTTTGATTTGCATTTCTCTGATTGATGATGTTCAGCATCTTTTCATGTGTCTATTGGTCATCAGTTTGTCTTCTTTAGAAAAATGTCTGTTTAGGTTTTATGCCCATTTTTAAATTTTTTTTTAGTGTTGAGTTATATAAGTTCTTTATATATTTGGGATATTAACCCCTTATCAGATATATCTTTGCAAACATCTTCTTCCATTTATTAGGTTGCCTTTTTGTTTTGTTTATAGTTTCCTTTGCTGTGCAAAAGTTTTTTTTTAAGATTTTATTTATTTGACAGAGAGAAACATAGCCAGAGAGGGAACACAAGCAGGGGGAGTGAGAGAGGGAGAAGCAGGCTTCCTGCCAAGCAGGGAGCCCGATGTGGGACTCAAACTCGGGTCTCCGGGATCATGACCTGAGCCGAAGGCAGTTGCTTAACCAACTGAGCCACCCAGACACCCCTGCTGTGCAAAAGTTTTTTTACTTTGATGTAGTCCCAATATTTTATTTTCACTTTTGTTTCCCTTGCCCAGGAGACATATCCCTAAACATGTTGCTAAGAGTGATGTCCAGGAGATTACTGCCTGTGTCTTCTTTTAGGAGTTTTATAGTTAGCTCTCCCACTTAGATCTTAATCCACTGTGAGTTTATTTTTGTGTATGGTATAAGGAAAGGGGTGCCGATTTGTTGTTTTGCATGTAGCTGTTCAGTTTTCCCAGCACCATTTGTTGAAAGGACTATTTTTTTAAAAAAGAAAGAAAAAACTGTTTTTTCCCCATCGTATATTATGGCCTTCTTTGTCATAAATTAATTGGCCATGTAAGTATGGGTTTATTTCTGAACCCTCTATTTTGTTACATTGATCTATATGTCTGGTTTGGGGTGAGGACCAAACTGTTTTGATTATTATAGCTTTGTAGTATATCTTGAAATGTGGGATTGTATTACCTCCAGCTTTGTTCTTCTTCCTCAAGACTGATGTGGCGATTCAAGGTCTTTTGTGATTCTACACGAATTTTAATATTATTTGTCCTAGTTCTGTAAAAAATGCTGTTGGAATATTGGTAGGGATTACACTGAATCTGCAGATTGCTTTGGGTAGTGTGGACAATTTAACAATGTTAATTCTTCCAATCCACGAACACAGATCATCTTTCCATTTGTTTTTGTCATCTTTAATTTCTCCCATCAGTGTTTTGTAGTTTTCAGAGTATAGATTTCACCTTCTTGATTAAATTTATTCCTAAGTATTTTATTCTTTTTGATGCAATTGTAAATGGAGTTGTTTTCTTCATTTTTCTTTCTGCTATTTTGTTTTTAGTGTATAGAAATATAACAGATTTCTGTATATGAATTTTGCATTTTTTGACTTTCATTAGTTCCAATAGTGTTTTGGTGCAGTCTTTAGGGATTTCTAAATATAATATATCATTTTCAAATAGCGACAGTTTTACTTCTTCCTTATTAATTTGGATGGCATTCATTCCTTTTTCTTTTCTGATGATGACAGCTAGGACCTCCAGTACTGTGTGGAATTAGAGTGGCTTGAGTGGACAGCCTATCTTGTCCTAATTTCAGAGAAAAAGCTTTTAGTTCTTCACCATTAAGTATGATGTTAGCTGTGGGTATGTCTTTATTACATTGAGGTTTTCCCTCTAACCCACTTTGTTGAGAGTTTTTATCATGAATGAATGTTGTATTTTGCCAAATGCTTTTTCTGCATCTGTTGAGATGACCATATGGTTTTTATCCTTCCTCTTGTTAATGTGGTATGTCCCATTGATTGATTTGTAAATATTGAGCTACTCTTGCATCCTTGGAAAAAAAGCCACTTGATTGTGATGAATCATTTTTTAAATGTATTGCTGAATCCAGTTTGCTGGCATTTTTTGAAGATTTTTGCATCTAAGTTAATCAGAGATATTAGTCCATGGTTTTCTTTTTGGTAGCATATTTGCCTGGTTTTGGCATCAGGGTAATCCTGGCCTCATTGAATGAATTTGGAAATTTTCCTTCTTGTATTTTTTGAAATAGGTATTAACTCTTCTTTAAATGTTTGGTAGAATTCCTCTGGAAAGCCATCTGGCCCTGGTGTTTTGTTGGGAATTTTTGATCATTGATTCAATTTGATTACTAGTAATCAATCAGTCTGTTCAGATTTTAAATATCCTCAAGATTCAGTCTTGGAATAAGTTTCTAGAAATTTATCCATTTCATCTAGTTTGTTCAATTTGATGGCATTCCGTTTTTCATATTTTTAAATAATCCTTTGTGTATCTGTGGTGAAAGTTGTTATTCTCCTCATTTGATTTTTTCTTTTTATTAACATATTATGTGTTATTTGTTTCAGTGGTGCAGGTCTGTCAATCATCAGTCTTACACAATTCACATCACTCACCATAACACACACCCTCCTCAGTGTCCTTCACTTGATTTGATTTTGAGTCTTCTTTTTTCTTGATGATTGTGACTAAAGGTTTACCAATTTTATTTACCTTTTCAAAGAACTGTCTCTTGGTTTCATTGATTATTTTTTAGTCTCTATTTCATTTATTTCTTTTCTAATCTTTATTATTTCCTTCCCTCTACTATATTTGGACTTTTTGTTTTTCTAGATGTAAGATATAAGTTTAGGTTGTTTATTTGGGATTTTTCTTATTTCTTAAGGTAGCCCTGTATTGCTATAAAGTTCCCTCTTGGAACTACTTTTGCTCTGGCCCAAAGATTTTAGATCATTGTCTTTTTGTTTTTATTTGTCTCCGTGTTTTCTGATTTCCTCTTTGAGTTGTTGACTCATTTGTTTAGGAGCAGGTCCTTTAGCTCTATGTGTTTATGTTTTTTCCAGATTATTTTCTTGCTAATTGATTCCCACTCCCATTCTGGTGGGAATGATCTGACTTCAGTATCCTTAAGTTTACTGAAATGTTTTTTGTGACCTAATGTGATGTATTCTGGGGAATATCCCATGTGTACTTGAGAAGAAGGTGTATTCTGGTGTTTGAGGATGGAGTGTCCCATATATATCTGTTAGGTGCATCTGCTCTAATATATTGTTCAAAGCCACTGTTTCCTTATTGACCTTCTGTGTGCATATTTATCCATTGATATAAGTGGTGTATTAAATTTCCCCGCTATTATTGTATTACTATCCATCTCTCCCTTTATGTCTCTTAATATTTGCTTTATTTAATTTGGTTCTCCAGTACTGGGTGCATAAATATTCACAATTTTATGTTCTCTTGTTGGATTGATCCCTTTATCATTGTATAGTCTTTGTCTCTTGATGCAGTCTTAAAGTCTGTTTTGTCTGATATAAGTATTGCTACCCCGGCCTTTTTTTTCTCCTTCTGTTTGCATGGCATATGTTTTCCCAGACTTTCATTTTCAGTCTGTATGTGTCTCTAGGTCTGAAGTGAGTCTCTTATCGGCAGCATATAGATGGATCTTTTTTTAATTTTTAATCCATTAAGGCACACTATGACTTTTGATTGGAGCATTTAGTACATTTACCTTTAAGGTAATTATTGATAGGTGTGTACTTATAGCCATTTTGTTAATTGTTTTCTAGCTGTTTTTGTAGTTTTTCTCTGTTTTCTTTTTTCTTTCCTCCAATACTCTTTCACTGTGATTTGATGGCTCTCTTTAGTGTTATGCTTGGATTCCTTTCCTTTGTTTTTCTATCATTGGCTTTTGATTTGTGTTTACCATTCATATATCACATCTTATGTGTATAGCCGTCTATATTATGTTGATGGTCACTTAAATTCAAACACATTCTGAAAGCGCCAAATTCTTACTCCTCTCACTGCCTTTATATATATGATATATTTTATATATTTTATATCTTTTTATCTTGTGAACACCTTGACTAATTTTTGTAGATATAATTGATTTTACTACTTTTGTGTTCTAACCACCATACTACCTTTATATGTAATTAACCTACTACTTTTACTATATGTTTGCTTTTAACAGTGAAATATCTTCCTTTCATAATTTTCTTCTAATTATGACCTTTTCTTTTCACTTAAAGAATTCCCCTTAACATTTCTTATAAAGCTGGTTTAGTGGTGATGAACTCCTTTAACTTTAGTTTGTCTGGGAAACTGTCTGTCCTTCTATTCTGAAGGGTAGCCTAGCTGGATAGACTATTCTTGGTTGCAGGTTTTCTTCTTTCAACACTTTGAATATATCATGCCACTCTCTCTGGCATGCAAGGTTTCTGCTGAAAAATCAGCTGATAGCCTTATGTGGTTTCCTTTGTTTGTAACTGTTTTCTTTTCTCCTGCTGCTTTTAAGATCTCTCTTTTTATCATTACTTTTTGCCATTTTAATCAGTATGAGTCTTACTGTGGACAGCCTTAGGTTCATCTTGTTTGGGGCTCTCTGTCCCTCCTGGGCTTGAAAGCCTATTCCCCCCCAGATTAGGGAAGTTTTGAACTATTATTTCTTCAAATAAATTTTCTGTCTCCCTTTCTCTCTCTCCTTCTTCTGGGATCCATACAAGCAATGTTATTGTGCTTGATGGTGTTTCTGAGTTCCCTACCTTATTATTATTTTTTATTATTATATTTTCTTTTTGCTGTTCAGCTTGATTACTTTCCATTACTCTCCCTTTCAGATTGCTGATCTGTTTTTCTGCATTCTCTGACCTGCTGTTGATTCCCTCTAATGTATTTTTATTTCAGTTATTGTATTCTAAAGCTCTGACTGGTTCTTTTTTAATATTTTTCTATCTCTTTGATTAAATTCTCATTGCGATCATCCACTGTTTTCTCAAGTCTGGATGTATCTTTATGATTACTACTTTGAAGTCTTTATCAAGAAAACTGCTTATCTCCTTTTCATTTTAGCTCTTTCACTGTGATTTTTGTCTTGTTCCTTCATTTGAGATATCTCTCTGTTTCATTTTGTCTATCTGTGTTTGTTTCTGTGTATTAGGCAATTCAGCTACATCTCCTGGTCTTGAAAGTAGTGGCCTTGATGAAAAGAGGTCCTATGGGGTTATGAAGTGTAGTCCCTCTGGTCATCAGAATTAGGAGCTCTAGAGGTGTCCCTGGCTGGACTGCATGTACCCTACTGGGGAGGCTGAGCCATAACTGCCTTCAGCTGAGCAGGCTGCACTGACCTACTTTGCCTGCTCTAGGGGCACAGGGCAGAGTTTCTTCCCCAAACGATTGAGAGCCTGTCTGAAGCCACCGTGGGGTTGTTAGTGGGTGGAGCCAGCAGTCAGCCTATGTAGAATTAGCTGCAGGTACACCGAGGAGCAGGGGTTGCTCCCTGCACAGCCAGCTGAGACTGAGTTGTTGGAATGAGGGGTGCACAGGTATGTGAAGTTATCTCCCCTACACCCCAGATGCAGAGTCACTTCAGAGTGGTACTGGCCCCTACTGGGTTTTCCCATGGGGTATAGTGGGACATGAATTGCTTTAGAGGGGTGCCTGCTGAAGGAGGTGGATTGAATGGGGCAGGTCCACAGGTAATTGCTGGGGCAGAACATGTGGTGCTAGCAAGGTAGATGAATCTCACAACCATCTGGCTATCTAGGCTTCGGAAGAGAAAGAGAAATGGTGCCCACCAATGTTTTTTTTCCCAGAGAAATCTCCTGAAGATCCCTGACCCTCCAGCACACATTCTAAGATTAATCCATAGGTCTCTTTCATGTATACCCCAGGCATTTTTTAAACTGCTGCTTCTGTGCTGTCTTGAGCCAAGTTATTATGATGGTTCTTTAAGTTCTATATGGTAGGGACTCAGTTTTATGTCACCCTCCTGCTCTCCCCAGAGTTAAGGCTGCTGATTTTTAAAGCTTCTACTTTAAGCCCTACTGGTTTTCTGAGCCAAATGTTATTGAGATTTGTCTTCCCAGTGAAGGCCCCCATGCCAGGGGTGCTTCCTGGGGCATCTGATCCTCCAGCCTCTCTGTGTTTGTGGTGTCCCACCCATTTGTGGCTAGTCTCACCTGGGTTTGGTTCCCAACTGCATCTCTACTCCCTTCTACCCTTCTAAATGTGGCCTCCTGTCTGTAATCAACTATGATAGGTCTGTTCTGCCAGTCTTCAGGTGGTTTTCCATTTTAGTTGCATAGATGTAGCTGTTATCTTGTGTTCATGAGAAGAGGTAAGTTCAAGATCCTCCTTCTCCACCATCTTCTCCATGACACCCCAAATTTTTTTTTTAAGATTTTATTTATTTGACAGAGAGAAACACAGCCAGAAGGGGAACACAATATGGGACTCAATCCCGGGTCTCCAGGATCATGACCTGAGCCGAAGGCAGTCGCTTAACCAACTGAGCCACCCAGGCGCCCCATACCCGAAATTTTTTATAAGCCAGAATGGCATAAAGCAAAGAAGCAATTACTGTTAAGTTATATAGAACAATTTTTGAGTATTCCCAGACCCAAAAATTCACCTTAGGCTCTTCTAATAGCTTAGAACACATGTTGCTAACTGAGGAATAGTCAACATCAGGCACAGATGCTCACAATTCAAAACTCTGAATGCTGGATGCTGGGCTGCTGAGTGTAGTTCCTGGGGAAGAGACTGGGTGGTACCACTCCTGATGCTCAGGTGTGCTGCCTCTTGTGAGCTTTCTGCAACACCAGTGCTTTTCTTTTTTCAGTAAAAGAGAAAATCCTCTCCAGATTTTTTTCGGCTTCCAAAAACAGGTAGTAATGTAGATCTTTCGTGAAAGCAAAGTGGCAAACATGAACTTTCAGAAATATGGGGGATGCCTGTATTTATTTTCCTTGGGTTTGGGGAGAAGATGTAAATGTGGACACTGAAAATAAAAGCAATGTCATTATTCCATCCAGAAAAAAGAAACAAAATGATGTGATGTGAGAGAGGTGCTGTTGTAAAATGGCAATCATATCACAATATATGAATGTATCACACAAACAATGAATTTTGGAATTTGCATCAAAAACTTTTGATGTACTGTATGGCGACGAACATAACATAATAAAAATATATATAAGTATATCAAGTCAACATGTTGTACACCTTAAATTAACATAATATGCGTCAAATATATTTCAATTAAAGAAAAAATGTTATAAGGAGGTGGGAAGAAAGATTCCAAAAAATTTTCTGCACTTCCTCTTACATTGGGTGAGGAATAAATTGGCTGACTCGAATACAGTGAGGGACGATGCAGTTCAGATCTCCATTGGTCTTTCCATTTTCTCGTCCCTCAGCGACTTCACGTATTGCTACTGCCTATGAGCCATGTGTGTAGCTGAGAGCCATTTTTCCTGAAATTTGGTTAAAATTTCGATTTGCCCATGATTTGACATGATTTAAAGTGCTCTTTTGTTTGGCATATATGATCTTTTGCTAATTAGGATGTTTCTTAACATGACATTTCTCCCAGTGTATTGAGTAGATAAGAGATAGAGTCCATGCCCTGGACGCTGGGCTCACAGGGGAGGCCTTCTCCCCATTTTTGTGGGTGGAGCCTCAGAGTGGGAAGTGGAAGAGAAAGTGTTCTCGAAATAGCTAGAATGATCCTCCATTGTTTCTTGTCTACTTTTAACTGCTAGCTTGCTATTTTCAGAGCCTCAGGGAATCTCTTGGGAGTCTCCTTTGGATGGGATGGAGAAAATGTGTCATCGTCCAGAACCTGAACCGAACATAGAAAGACCATCTGTACATATGAAACTAAAAATCGAGGATTTTATCTTGCACAAAATGTTGGGGAAAGGAAGTTTTGGCAAGGTATGATACTATATTGTAGAACTCTACAGACCAACTTATAGAAATTGAAAAGCAAAACTCCTAAACTCATGGGACCACAACTGGTCATGGGTGTGGAGAATATTTCTCTGCATTTTTTTTTTTGACAGGATAGAGAAGGAATAAAAAAAAAAACTCAGGAACTCTAGGAAGTAGTGGCCTCTCCTTTCTGGGAATCATTATCCCCAAGCCATTTTGCCTCAATGATGTACATCCCACACAATTATGAGTTTGGTATATTTAGACATCAAAAAAAATGAAAAGCCTCAGCCAGTTTCTATTGCTTACAGATTTTTGGTTGTCATTTCTCTTTTGCTCTCATCTCAAACTTAGAGTGTTGTTTTACTTTGAATATAATTTTTTTTTCTCATCAAGTGTCCTGTGTTGTATTAGCTTGCTAGGACAGATGTAACAAAGTATCACAGACTGAGAGATTCAAACAACAGAAATTTATTTTCTTATCATTCTGGAAGCTAGCAGTCTCAGACCTAAGTGTTGGTAGGGTGGTTTCTTTTGAAGTCTCTCTTTGGCTTGTATATGGCCATCTTCTCCCTGTGTCTTCACATCATCCCTCTGTGTGTATCTGTGTCCTCATCTCCTCTTTTTATAAAAACACTAGTCATACTAGATTAGAGCCCACCCTAAGGAACTTATTTTAACTTGATTATCTCTGTAAAGACCCTGTCTTCAAATACAGTCACATGGTGAGGTACAGGGGTTTAGGACCTCCGCGTGTACATTGTTCAGAGGGGACACACTTTGGTTCATAACAAAATGAACTGTATCTAGAGTCATGAGAAAAGTTACACGGGGAAAGTCCCCCCTCTGAATCCTTCCTGCCGCACACTCAAGTTATGGGCTGTCTCTGTCAGGCACAAAGGACAAAGGAAAAGGAGGAAGATGACACAATTTAATGATCAGCTATCAGTGGTGGAAGAAAATTTTCAAGCTACTGAATGTAAAGAGGGATGCCATGGAACATGAGCCTTGAGATTATTCTAGATATTAAGGATCCCTACTGTATTAATGATGCGCTCAGTTGTTTTACTCCTAGATGAAACTCCTAGGAAAATTTTAGCCAGAGACTGCGGTTCTATGAATTCGTATATCCATTTTGCTGCACACCTGCTCACCAGACTTTGGCTGGGAAACTCACCCAGTTTATTTAATAATAACTAGAATGCAACGAGCATGACTATAGCTGAATCACCTTACGCTACAAGTGGGTTGGGATTTAAACACCCATGCATTGCTTTTGGCGAAATCTGTTCTGTCCTGCAAACTAGTTGATATCCGTTAGTTCCTTTAGTTCATCTCCACAATAATATGAAACACAGCAGGCTCATTTGGCGTTAATCTGTGTAATAGGCAATTTTATAGCTAGTCTTCATTATAATTTAGCATCAATTAAAGTGCAGTTATAACCTGTTACCAAAAATTGAAAGCCCATTGTAGAGATGGAAATTGCCTTTTGAGCTTCTTAGCTTATGGCTGGTTTGGGGATGTTTTATTGAAAGAAACAATTACCAAAAGAGCACTTTTAATTGTTAATGAAACATTTATCTATCTTTGTACCCACATGGGTTTCTATATTTGAACAAGGTTAATAAGAAAGACATTAAGTTAAACCTACAAGTCTCAGTAAAATATCCCAAGGGACAACTGAGAGAGTCAGGTATCTTCTGGTCTATGTTCAAAGCAATATGCCCCCTGCTATCAGGACCCTGAGTCCCTACACACTGAGAAGACTGAACCATGGGACCCAAGGAGAGAAGGGCAAAGCACCAAGTAAAATGGGACAGCCATATTTCCCTTTCTTAGAACCCTGAGAATACTCTCAAAACTTGTTTTTCTTCTTCCTTTGGCTCTAATAGGAAGTATGGCTTCTCACCAAAGTGGTAGCCTCTATATATCCTTATTCTCAGTTTACTTTGTGGTCCAGAAAGAAAATAGCATTGTTTTCTGAGAATATGCCCATCATCCATTTGCCTGCAGTCTCTGTCTAAGTTCTGTGCCCTCCATCAAGCCAGCTGCCCCAAAGCTATGTATCTGTACCACATTATTTTAAATATAGACGCATACCTTTTCAGTGCTGGTTTAGTGTCATTGACTTTGACATTCCCTAAAAGTCAAGAAACAAATGACAAGCATTCTTAATAACTGTCATTTAGAGAGCACTTTGTAGTTTCCAGATCACTTTCCCATGTGGTAGTCATTTGGTTTTCACAGTGGTCCTGCAAGTTGGAGAATGTCATGACAATTCTCTCTTTTACACATTAGGAAACTAAAGCCCAGAGAGGTTAATCGGTTTGCCCACATTCCCACAGCTAGCAAATGTCTGTGAAAAGCGACCCAAGCTGGAGTTTTCTGTCTCCAAATGCCATGTCCTCACAACTGTCAGTCATCTGTTGCTGCATCATTTGCAAAAGCTAAAGTTGTAGAAACTGTCCATTATATGCCATCTGGTGTCCTTTCATGTAAGATTCATGAAATCAAGTAGAAAAAGTAAATTTGGACTTTTCCAGTGAGTAGCTCCATGAATTTGAGCGAGTGAAAGTGAAGTTACTTGTTTTTTAATTACTATCTGTCCTGTGGAGAGTCCTGAGCTAAGAAGTAGATAGCACATATAAAGGACAGCAGAGCATATGACACAGGGTAGGTCCTAGAAATGGCATTAGTGCCTCTGCCATCAGAGGAAATAGTGTACACTCTTTAAGCAGATAAGAAAAGCTCTAGGCCCCTGCATTCTTTTTTTACCTTGAAAAACTGGGTAAAACTTAGAGCTAAGTTTTATGCTCATTTGCACTAATGTTTCAAGTGTACCAAATCCTCCTCTCTGCTATGTGCTCTTGCTTTTTTCAGTATGCACTTAGTCTCTGGGAACTTATATTTTGGATCTGGGCAGACAGGTCATACTTTTTTAAACAGAATTTTTCAGAGGCTGACAATCCATGCAATTGTACAGTAGTTTTGTGGAACCCTTTGAAAGGTACAAATCAAGTATGAAACTACTAGGTAACATCCTAAAATCAATGAAATGCTCTACTTTGTATCTATATAATGAATAGAAGGGGATTGAAGAAGAAAACCTCTTTTCTCACCCAACAGAGATCTCTGTCAGGACTTTGTCCCTTCTTTAATGAGTACGAGATGAAACTCTAATATAAAGTTACTTGTTACCTTTCTTTCTAGGTCTTCCTAGCAGAGTTCAAGAAAACCAATCAGTTTTTCGCAATAAAAGCCTTAAAGAAAGATGTGGTCTTGATGGATGATGATGTTGAGTGCACAATGGTAGAGAAGAGAGTTCTCTCCTTGGCCTGGGAGCATCCGTTCTTAACGCACATGTTCTGTACATTCCAGACCAAGGTAAGGCTTGGGCGGTCCCCCTCTTACCAGCAAATGTGCGGCTCTAAGCAGGGCGCCCCTAGAGCGCCCTCATTGGGAAACATGGAGCATTGTCTCCATGTTTTGCTTCTTTACCTCAGTTCACCTTCCATTTGTCCAAAGGAGTTTCTTCTCCAGATACCATTGGGATATTACTTCCGGTTTTTTGACCTAGTTGGTTGGGAAAGGACTTTACTCCTGGGTTTGTATATTTGCTTGTGTTTTAGAATTTGGTTTGATTTATATCACAAGGATTCTAAGCAGCCTACGTCTTGCTTGATGAAGCAGAGCTTTGTGAGGGAGAAAGACATGACACTTGTTTCTTCATCTACCATGTGTGTATTTGAAGAGACAAAAGTTGGATAGTAGATCAAAATGCATGTGCACTATTATCGTCCTATGTATGGCCAGCAGAGAAGCAGTCTTTGCAGTGGGCTTTATCACTGAGGCCTGAGCAGTGAAGTGAAAGGGTGAATTCTGTCAGAAGGTTCTCTTATTGTGGGACAAAAATAGAAACCCGCTGTAAATACCTACTGTTTTATAACTGATATTTTCAACACTGTCTTATGTGCATTTCTTCCCATCTGAATATTCTACATGATTTATCTAATTAGGACATTTCTAACTTTCTATTCTGATTTAAATAATGCTAAAATGAACATCCTTGTAGATTACTCTGCATGCACAAATGTTATGATTTTCTCTTTTCATTTTTCTGCTCTCCTTCACACTCTCCACCTTGTATATGGCCTAGAATAATACGCAGACCCATTTGGGACTGTGTGGTTAAGGTTCAAAGAGCATGAAGATTTCATTCTGTTGTTCTGTTTCAGGCCTGCCTGATAATGTTTTACCTTAATGTAAATAGAGTGGCAGAGGGCCTCTAAGCTCCCCAATCACAGAAGGTAGTAGTACTCAGGAAACTGGGAATCAGGCAGAAAATGTAGATGGCAGCTAGGCCTTTCCTCACTATTTCCCCGGTTCCCAAAAGATTCTCAAAAATGTTTAATGAAGGAATAAGTGCGTAAATATATTTAGATAAAAGAGGAACCAGATGATTTTTTAAGAAAGCACTGAATAATCATGTATAGTATCCAAAGTACCATGGAAGATATGGAAATATATAATAGTTACCTGCCTCAGGAATTTCATACTATAATATTAAAGGGGTAGGAGTGATTCTTCTAATAGTCGTGAGTGATACTGAATTGCAGAATGCAGACTCTATATCCCAGAGCTGAGAGAAACTAGAAATTAGAGTCTAAATAGGTGGGAAGGGTCTTGGGCGGGAAAGGTGTGGGTGGCTAGGAGAAAAAGCAGGAAGAAATGAAGGGACGATAAGCTACTAAGATTAGGTAGACTCATTTTCTGTAGCAAGAAAGACTTTGAAATTTCTGATAATGAGTTAGATTTCCTTCCAGAAATTTCTTCCTGGAGATCGTAAATATCTATCACTATATCACTAAAAGGCTAAGTGGGGAGTTCCGTCATGTGCATATAGTCTGTGTTCCAAATTATCTGTGTACCTGGGGGTGCGTGATCTCACTTCGTCTCTTAAAATATGGTGAGGCTTATATCAAACTGCTGAATACGCTTAAGACCAGGCCTCTAGGAGATGATGTCAAGCTTCATCTGGTACTTTCTGGTACTTTCTCCCTGCTGTTTATGTATACATAGAAATATATATATATATGTTTTTTATATATATGTCATATAGAATATATGTTTTTATATGTTATATAGAATATATATAATATATATGAATTTGTCTAATTGTATACATTTATATATTTGTATGTGTATTTTGTGTATATATTGAGTACATATACATATATATTTGTATGTATGATTGTTTTTATATCATGTAGGAAAAGCTCTTATGAGTGGCACTTTGTAGAAAATACATTCCCTTCTCATAAAGCTTCCCGCAGTGTTTGCTATTTTTTTTCTCACAGGAGATGTACTTAAGGTTCCCTGCAGCTATAAGGTTTTAGCAAAACCAGAGAAGGAAATGCTTGAGGAAAAGTGGCAGAGACTATGTACATCAGTGTAAAAAATGGCTGGCTCATTACTTAGATTTCAAGGAATTTAGTTCTTTTAGAACTAAGGGATGGGGGAAATCTTGCATTATACTTTCGCAAGGACCCTGAGTTCTTTTCGAGACATCCCGACTTACTCAGATCTTGCATGTTAAACAGAATAACCAATTAAATACAACAAGTGAGTGTAAAAAGCAGCAGTTGAAATGAATGATTTGCTGTGGGAACATTTGGAAGTTGCCTTTTTTGAGGGAATGACAGCTACCTTTGCACACTGATGAAGATATTAGATAACATAAATGAACTGTTTACCTTTCTGGGGAATTGTTATTTTTAGGAAAAGTTATTCACTGGTTTTCTATCTCCAAAGAGCCCAGTTGTTGAATGCCAGATTATTCAGGAGATTCTGAAAAAGAGTTATTCACCTCTTATTTATTATTATTTTTGTTGAATTATAATTGACATACAGCATTCTATTAGTTTCAAGTGTACATCATAGTGATTCAGTATTTTATATATTACAAAGTGATCCCCATGATAAGTGTAGTTACCATCCATCACCATAAAGGGTTGTTACAATATTATCAACTTTATCTATGCTCAATCTAATATCCTGTGACTTACTTATAACTGAAAGTTTGTATCTTTTCTTACGCATCACCTAGTTCAGTCCCCCCCAAACCCCTCGCCACTCAGGAGACTCAGTTTGTTTCCTCTATCTGTTAAGTCAGGTTCTGTTTTGTTTTGTTTGTTTCATTATATTCTACATATAAGGTAGATCATACAGTATTTGTCTTTCTCTGATTTATTTCATTTAGCATAATATCCTCTAGTTTCATCCGTGTTGTCACAGATGGTAACATTTCATATGTTTTTACAACTGAGCAGTGTTCTATATGTGTATACATACACACACACACACATCTCACATATTCTCTATCCATTTATCTATTAATGGATATTTAGGTGGCTTCCATATATTGGTTACTATAAATAATGCTATAATGAATTTAAGAGTACATATGTTTCTTCATACTGTTTTTGTTTTCTTTGGATAAATACCCAGAAGTGGAATTGTTGGATCATACAGTAGTTTTATTTTAATTTTTTTGAGGAACTGCCATACCGTTTTCCACAGTGGCTGCACTAGTTTATATTCCCAAACAGTGCACGAAGGTTCCCTTTTCTCCATATCCTCACCAATACTTGTGATTTTTTTTGTTTTTCTGTTAATATCCAATTTGACAAATGTGAAGTGATTTTGATTTGTGATTTTGATTTGCATTTCCCTCATGATTAGTAATGCTGAAAATCTTTTCACATACCTATTGGCCATATGTATGTCTTCTTGGGGAAAATGTTTATTAAAATCATATGCCCATTTTTTTAATCCAGTAGTTGTTTTTTTAAATAATAAATTATGTAAGTTCTTTATCTATTTTGGATATAACACTTTATCAGGTGTAAAAATTTGCAAGTATCTTCTCTCATTCAGTAGGTTGCTATTTCATTTTGTTGAAGGTGTCCTTCACTATGCAAAATCTTTGTGGTTTGATGTAAACCCATTTGTTTCCTTTAGCTTTTGTTGTCCTTGCTTAAGGATACTGGTCCAAAATTATTGCTAAGAGCTTACTGCCTATGTTCTCTTGCAGGAGTTTTATGCTTGTAGGTCTTACATTCAAGTCTTTAATCCATTTTGAGTTTATTTTTCTATATAGTATATGATAGTGGCCCAGTTTTCCCAATACCATTTATTGAATTTATTTTTGTATATAGTGTAAGATAGTGGTCCATTTTCCCCAACACCACTTATTGAAGGCATAATCTAATGTCATAGATTAATTGACCATAAGTGTTGGATTTGTACCTGGGATCTCTGTTATATTCTATTGATCTCTGTAACTGTTTTTTTTTTTTTTTTGACCAGAACCATACTGCTTTGATTACTGTAGCTTTGTAACATAGATTGAAATCTGGGCCTGTGATACCTCCAGCTTTGTTCTTTTCTCTCAAGATTGCTTTGGATGTTCAGGGTATTTTGTGGTGCAACACAAATTTTAGAATTCTTTGTTCTAGTTCTATGAAAAATACCATTGGTATTTTGATTGGGATTGTATTGATTCGGTAGATACCTTTTGGTAGTACAGAAATGTTAACAATATTAATTCTTCCAATCCACGAGCATAGTGTATCTTCAATTTCTGTTGTCTTCAGTTTCTTTCACCAGTGTCTTATAGTCTTTGGAGTACAGGTTTTTCACCTGCTTCATAAAATTTATTCCTAGGTACTTTATTCTTTTTGAGGCACTGTAAATGGGATTACTTTCTTAATTTTCTGATAGTTCATTTTTAGTGTATAGTAACCGATGCAACCAATTTCTGTATGTTAATTTTGTATCTTGTGACTTTACTGAATTCATTAATTAGAGCTAGTAGTTTTTTGGTGGAGTCGTTAGAGTTTTGTGTATATAGTACCTCATCTGCCAATAATGACAGTTTTACTTTTTTCCAATTTGGATGCCTTTTATTTTTTTTCTTTCCTTCTTGCTCTGGCTAAGCGTTCCAATACTGTGATGAATAAAAGAAGTGAAAATGGACATCCTTGTCTTATTCCTGATCTTAGAGGAAAAGCTTAGAGCTTTTTACTGTTGAGTATGATATTAGCTGTGGTTTTGTCATTCTATGGTCTTTATGATGTTGAGGTACATTACTTTTATTGTTTATTGTTGATAATTTTTATCCTGAATGGATGTTGAGTTTTGTCAAATACTTTTTCTCTGTCTGTTGAGATAATCATGTGATTTTTATCCTTTGTTTTGTTGATGTGGGGTATCCCTTTAATTTATGGATGTTGAACTATCCTTGCATCCCTGTAATAAATCCCAGTTGAGAGTGGTGAATGATCTTTTTAATGTGTTATTGAATTCCATTTTATAAAATCTTATTCAGGATTTTTAAGTCTATATTCATCAGGGATATTGGTCTGTAATTTTCTTTTTTGTGTGGTGACGTTGGTTTGGTTTCAGGGTAATGCTAGCCTTGTAAAATGAAGTATTCTTTCCTTTTCTTTTTTTTTTTTTTTTTTTTTTTTTTTTTTTTTTTTTTTTTTTTTTTTTTTTTTTTTTTTTTTTTTTTTTTACTGATTTGAGAAGGATAGGTACTAACTCTTCTTTAATGTTTGGTAGAATTCACCAGTGAAGCCACCTGGTCCTGTACTGGTATTTTGCAGGAGTTTTTAAATTACTGATTCATCATTAAAATTGGTCTATTTAGATTTTCTATATCTTCATTAATCAGTCTCAGAATGTTGTATGTTTAGAGGAATTTATCTGTTTCTTCTAGGTTTTTCAATGTGTTGATGTATAATTCTTCTTAGTATGCTCTTATGAGCCCTTTATATTTTTGTGGTCAGTTTGTAACTTCTCTCATTTCTGATTTTATTCTTGGTGAGTCTGGCCAGAGGTTTATCAATCTTTTCAAAGAACCAGATTTTAGTTTTTCTAATCTTTTTTTCTTAAAGATTGATTTACTGATTGGTTGATTAAGAGAATATGAGAAGGGAGAGGAGGAGAGGAAGAGGGAAAAGCAACCCCCCTGTAGCCTGACACAAGGCTCGATTCCAGGACCCTGAGATCATGACCCACGCCAAAGGCAGATGTTTAACCAACTAAACCACTCAAGTGCCCCTGTTTCTTTAATCTTTTCTATAGTTTTTTTCTTTTAGCCTCTATTCCATTTATTTTCATTATGACCTTTATTATTTCCTTCCTTCTACTAACTTCCAGTTTTGCTTTTTTCTAGTTCCTTTGTGAAGTTAAATTGTTTATATCAGAATTTTTCTGTTTCTTAAGATAGACCTATATTGCTATAAACTTTTGTCTTAGAACTTTGTGGGAGAGTCCCATAGATTTTGGAAAGTTGTGTCTCCATTTTCATTTGTTTCTAGGTATTTTTAAATTTCCTCTTTTCAAAGCATTCTTTGTTTAGTAGCATGTTTTTTAGTAGCATGTTTTTTAGCCTCCATGTTTTGTGCATCTTCCACTTTTCTGTGATTGTTTTCCAGTTTCGTACTGTTGTGGTGGAAAAGATACTTGATATAATTTCATTGTTCTTGAATTTGTTGAGACTTCTTTTGTGGCCTATCATATGCTTTATCCTATAGAATTTTCCAAGTGCACTTGAAGAGAATGTATATTCTGTTGTTCTGGATTGAATTTTCTGTACTATCAAGTCCATCTGTTCTAGTGTGTCATTTAATGTCAGTGTTTTCTTACCGCTTTTCTGTCTGGATGCTGTCTCCATTGATATCGGTGGTGTATTAAAGTCCCCTACTCTTATTGTATTGTTATCAGTTGTATTGCTAGTAATTTCTCCCTTAGTATTTGCTTATTACATATAGGTGCTTCTATGTTGGGTGCATAAATATTTATGAATGTCAAATCTTCTTCATGGACTGATCCCTTGATTATTATTTAATGCCTTTTGTGTGTATGTGCTTTCTAACAATCTTTTTTTTGAGGTCCATTTTGTGTGGTAGAAGTGTTGTTCCATCCCTTCACTTTAAATATGCATGTCTTTAGATCTGAAGTGAATTTCTTGTAGGCAGCACATAGGTGGGTCTTATTTTTTTTATCCATTCAGCTATCCTGTGTCTATTATGTTTGGAGCATTTAGTCCATTTACATTAGTTATAGATAGGTATGTACTTCTATCTTGTTGATGGTTTTCTGGTTACTTTTGCAGTTCTTTTTTTCTCTCTTCTTTTGGTATCTTCCCGTGTGGTTTGATGATATTCCTTAGTGTTATATATGAGTTCCTTTCTCTTTACTTTCTGCATATCTGTTGTACGGTTTGGTTTCTCAGTACCATGATGCATGTGTGTATCACACCATCAGCCTTACATATACGTGTGTGTCTGTGTGTGTGTCTGTGTATTTAAAGCTGATAGTTGTTTAAATTTGTACACATTCTGATAATACAACATCCTCCATCTTATGTTTTTGATGTCATATTTTATAGCTTTATTTTGTGTATCCCTTAACTATTTATTGTAGTTATAATTGATTTTACTATTTTGCCTGACCAACTTTCATACTATCTTTTTAAATGGCTGATCCACTGCCTTTACTATAAAATTGCCTTTGCGGGGCACCTGGGTGGCTCAGTTGTTAAGCATCTGCCTTCGGCTCAGGTCATCATCCTGGAGTCCCAGAATTGAGACCCACATCGGGCTCTCTGCTCCGCGGGAAGCCCACTTCTCCCTCTCTCACTCCCCCTGCTTGTGTTCCCTCTCTAGCTGTGTTTCTCTCTGTCAAATAAATAAATAAATATAATCTTTAAATTTTTTTAATTAAAAAATAAAATTGCCTTTGCTAGGGAGATTTATCTTTAATATATTTTCTTTTTTTAATTTTTAAAAATTTTTAATTGAAATTCATTTGACATATATTAGATTCAAGTGTACAACATAATGATTTGGCGACTATATACATTATGAAATGCTTACAATGATAAGTGTAGTTAGCATCTGTCACCACGCAAAGGTATTACGATATTATTAACTGTATTCCCTACACTGAACTTTTCATCCCTATGACTTATTTTATAACTGGAAATTTGTACTTCTTAATCTCTTTCACTTATTTTGGCCATCTATACAACTCCTCACCTGAGGCAACTACCAGTTTGTTCTCTGTATTTATGAGTCCTCTATTATTGTTAGTTTACGTATTTGTTTTCTCTTTAGTATTCCACATGTAAGTGAAATTATGTAGTATTTGTCTTTGTCTGACTCCTTCCACTTAGCCTAATACCTTCTAGGTCCATCCATGTTGTTGCAAATGGCAAGATCTAATTCTTTATTTGGCTAATATTCAGTTTTACACACACACACACACACACACACACACACACTCTGCTTCTTTAGCATTTATCTATTGACACTTGGGTGGCTTCCACATCTTTGCTATTATAAATAATACTTCATTGAACATGGGGGCGCATATAACATTTTGAGTTAGTGTTTTCTTTTTCTTTAGGAAAATACCCAGAAGTAGAATTGCTATATCCTATGGTACTTCTAATTTAGTTTTTATATCCTTTATTTTTAATAGCTACACCAATTTATGTTCCCACCAACAGTACATGTGGGTTCCCTTTTCTCTACATCCTTGCTAACATTGGTTCTTTCTTTCTTTAAATTTGAGCACTACTGACACACAAGGTTATATCCTTGCTAACATTGGTTCTTTCTTTCTTTAAATTTGAGCACTGCTGACACACAAGGTTACAACATCAGTTGTTATTTTTTTATCTTTTTAATACTAGCAATTCTGACAGGTGTGAGGAGATATCTCATTGTGGTTTTGATTTGCATTTCCCAGATAGCAATGTTGAGCATATTCTCATGTGTCTGTTGGCCATCTGTATGTCTTCTTTGGAAAAATGCTTGTTCAGGTGCTCTGCCCATTTTTAAACTAGATTATTCAGTTGCTGCTGTTGTTGTTTTGACGTTGCGTTCCTTCTGTATTTTGGATAGTGAATAACCATTTGCAAATGACATCTTCCATTCCGTAGGTTGACTTTTGTCTTGTTGATGATTTCCTTCACTGTGCAAAAATTTTACAATTTGATGTGGTCCAAATATTTACTTTTGGTTATGTTTCCTTGGCCGAAGGAGACAGATCCAGAAAAATACTGCTAAGGCTGCTCTCTAAGATT
Organism: Spilogale gracilis; assembly: GCA_004023965.1. Classification (NCBI taxonomy): domain Eukaryota; kingdom Metazoa; phylum Chordata; class Mammalia; order Carnivora; family Mephitidae; genus Spilogale; species Spilogale gracilis. The sequence continues at coordinate 9,513 of PITA01022425.1, read as the reverse complement.
TTACTGCCTATTTTTTTTCTGTAGGACTCCTTTGGCTTTGGTTTTTACGGTCAGATTTTAATCCATTTAAAAATTTTGTGTGTGTATGGTATAAAAAAACTGGTCTAGTTTCTTTTTTCTTTCTTTTTTTCCAGCACATAATCATCCAAGTTTTCCAAATACCATTTATTGAAGACAGTGTATTTTCCCCTTTATATATTCATGCCACCTTTGTCACAGATAATTGACAAGACAAGCATGAGTTTATTTCTGGTCTCTCTGTTCTGTTCCACTGATATGTGTGTCCAGTTTTGCACTGGTACCAGACTGTTTTGATTACTTTAACTCTATAGTACAGTTTGAAATCTAGGATTGTGTTACCCTTAGCTTTATTCCTCTTTCCCAAGGTTGCATTGGCTGTTTGAGGTCTGTAGTGGTGCCATATAAATTTAGAACTATTTTTTGAGGTCCCATGAAAACTACTATTAATATTTTCACAGGGGTTCCATGGGATCGTAGATTGATTTAGGTAGTACAGACATTTAGTCAATATTAGTTCTTCCAATCCATAAACATGGAATATCTGTCCCTTCATTTATGTCATCTTCAGTTTCTTTCATCAGTGTCTTACAGGTTTTCAGAATACAGATATTTCTCCTCTTTGGTCAAATTTATTTCTAAATATTTTAAGCTTTTTGATGCAATTACAAATGGGATTGTTTTCTTAATTTTATGTTAGTTTATTAGTGTATAAAAATGTAAATGATTTCTGTATATTAATTTTGTATTTGGTTACTTCACTGAATCCATTTATCTTACAGCTTTTTAATGGAGTAATCACAGTTTTATATATATAGTATCATATATCTTCAAATACAGTTTTACTTCTTCCTTACAAATTTGGGTGCCTTTTATTTTTCTTATCTGTTTGCAGCGGCTAGGATTTACAGTACTCTGTTGAATAAAAATGGCAAAAATGGATATCCTTGTCTTGTTCCTGGTCTTGCTTTAATCCTGGTCATCACTGAATGTGATGTCAGCCGTGTATCTGTTATTATGTTGAGGTATATTCCCTTTAAGTCCATTTTGTTGTGCTTTTAACATAAATAGATGTTAAATATTGTCAAATGCTTTTTTGCATGTATTGAGATGACCATATGACTTTTGATTTTATTATTGTGATGTATCACATTGGTTTTGCCAGTGTCAAACTGTCTTGCACCTCTGGAATAGATCCCCCTTGATCTTGCTGAATATCCCTTTTATATATTGTTGAATTTGGTTTGCTAATATTTTGTTGAAGATTTTTGCATCTGTGTTCATCAGAGATACTGGCCTATATCTGTCTATAATTTTGTTTTTGTGGTTTCTTTGTCTGGTTTTTTAATGCTGGGCTTGAAGAATAAATTTGGAAGCATTTCTCCCTCTTCTGTTTTTTGGAATATTTTTAGAATGCTAGGTATTAACTCTAAATATTTGGCAGAACTCATCAGTAAAGCCATCTCTCTGATCCTGGATTTGGTGTTTATTGCAAGTTTTTTTTCTTTTATTACTGATTCAGTTTCATTACTAGTAACTTGTCTGTTCAGATGTTGTATATCTTCATGATTCAGTTTTGTAGAATTATGTGTTTCTAGAAATTTTTTCCATTTCTTTCAGGTCATCCAATTTGTTGGCATACAGTTTTGTGTAATAATCTCATAATACTATCAATTCTGTGATGTTGATTATACTTCTCTTTCATTTCTGATTTTATTTGAATCCTTTCTTTTTTTTTCTTAATGTGATTGGCTAAAATTTTATCAATTTTGTTTACTTTTTCAAAGAACCATCACATAGTTTCATTGTGTTTTTAGTCTCTGTTTCATTATTTCATTTGTTGCCAATCTGATCTTTATTAGTTCCGCCCTTCTACTAACTTTTGGCTCTGTTGGTTTCTTGTTTTCTTATTTCTTTAGATCTAAAATTATATTGTTTGATTGTTTTTGGTGTTTCTTGACTTATATCTGTATCACTATAAACTTCCCTCTTAGAACAGCTTTTTCTGTGTTCCAGAGATTTTGAACCGTTGAATTTCCATTTTCATTTGTTCCCGTGTATTTTTTAATTTTTTCCCTGATTTATTCATTTATCCATTGGTTGTTTAATAACATGATTTCCAATTTCCATGTGTCTGTGGTTTTTTGCTTTTAATTGATTTTTAGTTTAATACTGTTGTGGTCAGAAGAGATGCTTGATATAATTTATTGAAATTTATTGAGACTTGTTTAATGGCCTTACATGTCATTTACTCTGGACAGTGTTCCACGTGCACTATATATTCTCCTTCGGATGGACTATTCTGTTCATATCTACTAAGTCAGTCTCATCAAGTGTGTTGTTCAAAGCTCTTGTTTCCTTATTGATATTGTCTGGATGTTACCCATTCATGTAGGTGGGTATTAAAGTCCCTTATTATTATTGAATTACCTTCAATGTGTCCCTTTATGTGTTAATATTTACTTTATGTATTTAGATACTCCTCTGTTGGGTATATAAATACTTAAAATGGTTATATCCTCTTGTGTATTAAAACCTTTTATCATTAGGAAATGTCCTTCTTTGGCTCTTGTTAGAATTTGATTTAAAGTCTATTTTATCTGATACAAATATTGCTACTCCAGCATTCTTTTCATTTGCATTTGTATAGAATACCTTTTTCCATCCCTTCACTTTCAGTCTGTGTATGTCTTTCTTTAGGTGGAAGTAGTGCTCTTGTAGGCAGCTAACAGATGGGTCTTGAGTTTTTTGTTTTGTTTTAATTCTTTCTGTCACCATGTCTTTTGATTGCTGCATTTAGTCCATTTAAAGTGTTTGTTGATCTGTATACTTACCGGCATTTTCCTTATTGTTTTTTCTTTCTTTCTTTCTTTCTTTCTTTCTTTCTTTCTTTCTTTCTTTCTCTCTTTTTTTCTTTTTGTAGTTTTCTTTCTTCTCTTGCTCTCAGTTTTATATTTGTTGACTTTCTTTAGTATTATTTTTTGATTCCTTTCTGTTTACTTTTTGTGTATATATTATACATTTATCATTTGGGTATATCATGAGGTTTCTATACAACATTCTGCATTACAACATAATATAGCAGTCTATGTTAAGTTGATGATCACTTAACTTCAGTCATGCTTAAAAGTACTACATTTTTGCTTCCCCCACCACATTTTACGTATATGATGTCACATTTTATATTTTTCATTTTGTGAATTTCTTATCTAATTTCTGCAAATCTAATTTTACCTTTAATATTCATACTACATTTTGCTTTTACCATTGAAATTTGCCTTTCATAAATTTCTTCTAGCTGTACCCTTTGGCTTTCTGCTTAGTAAATCCTTTAACATTTCCTGTAAGGCTGGTTTATTGGTGGTGAACTCTTAAATTTTGTTTGTCTGGAAAACTGTCTCTCCTTCAATTCTGAATTTGCAAAGTAGAGTATTCTTGATTGTAGGTTTTTTTACCTTCAGAACTTTCAATACATTATGCCACTTTCTTCTGGTCTGCAAAGTTTCTATTGGAAAATCAGCTGACAGTCTTATGAAGTTTCTCTTTTATGTAACTTTTTCTCTAGCTGCTTTTAAGATCCTCTCTTTATCTTTCATCTTTGAAATTTTAATTATTAGGTGTCTTGGTGTGATCCTTCTTAGGTTCATCTTTTGGGGGATTTCTGTGCTCTCTGGACATCGATTCCTTTCCCAGCTTATGGTACTTTTTAGCTATTATTTCTTCAAATACATTTTTCTGCCTCTTCCTCTCATCTCCCTCTGGAACCCTTATAATATGATTGTTAGTATAATTTGTGTTTTCCTGTATGTCCTCACCTAGACTAATTTTTTAAAGTTCTTTTTTCTTTTTGCTCTTTAGCTTGGGTGTTTTCCACTACCCTGTATTCTAGATCCTTGATTTGTTCTTCCATATTATCTAATTAGTGTTGATTCCCTCTAGTGTATGCTTCATTCCAGTTATTCTTAATCTCTGCTTGGTTCTTTTTTTCATATTTTCTAAGATTGTTGAAGTTCCGAGTTCATCCACTCTTCTCTAGTCCAGGGAGCATCTTTGTGATACTTCTTTAAACTCTTCATTAGAAACACTTCTTATCTCTGTTTCATTTAGTTCTTTTCCTGAATTGTTGCTTTGTTCTTTCACTTGGAACATATGCCTCTGTCTTCTCATTTTGTCTGATTCTGTGGGTTTGTTTCTATGTATAAGGTAGGTCAACTATGTCTCCTGATCTTAAAAATTGTGGTCTTATGTAGATGTCCTGTGAAGCCCAGTAGCACAGTTCTTCATTGTTCTCTAGAACCGGGGAGCCCAGGGTGTCCCCTCTGTGGACTGAATGCACCCTTATTTTGTGACTGGTCCAAAACTGCTGCTGGCACCCTGAATGATGGGGTTGGCCCTCTGTCCACGTATTAGCAATGACAGACTGACTAATGCAGGAGCATTGGTAGAAAGAACTGACTCCTGGCATGGCAGGCTCCGAAGCCCAGCTAGAACTACTGCAGGTATGTTTATGGGTATGGCTAGCCCTACCACACCTAGCTGAGCAGTCTACTGCTAGGGTGTACTGCTGGGCAGGGCTGCCCCCTGTGCTAGAGCAGTTACCTCGCAGAGTCACCAGTCTCTGCTGGGGGCTGTCTGCTAGATGTGGAAGATATAGTCACTTTATGGGGGTGTGCCAGTGCTGACCAAGCCTGCCCACCAGTTGTGGTTGGGTGGAGGGACTGCTTTGGAGGAGTGTCTGCTAAGGCAAGCATATTGTCTGGGGCACATGCACAGAGTGAACACGACTAGCAAGGTAGACAGCAAGTGTCAGAACTGATTCCTACAAGTGTCTGGTTAGCTAGGCTACAGAAGGGCAAGAACAATGGTGCCTGCTGGGACTTCTCCTTCTGGAGAAAGCTCCCACAGATCCCTCACCCTCCAGCACATGTCAACAAATTAGTCGATAAATCCCCTTCACATATAAGGAGTTTTTAAATGCTGCCTCTGTGCTATATCTCAAATCAAGTGCTATAGCACACAGGCCCTTTACGGGTGGGCTCTCAGTTTCCTGTAGCCCTCCACCTCTCCCAGAGTTAAACCCCACTGATTTTCAAAGCTCCTAGAGTTAAGCCCTGTAGATTTTCAAAGCCAGACATTACGTGGGTTTGTCTTCTAGGTACAGGTACCCATAGCTGGTTTGTGCCTGATGTGGGGCTTAATCCCTTCATTCCTCAGAGAGAACCTCAGCACTTGTGACATCCCTCCCACTTGTGGTATGCCACACTGAGGGTTTAGTTCCTGACCTAATCTCTGCCTCTTCTATCCTTCTCAATATGGCTTCCTCTTTATGTCTTTAACTGTGGGAGCTCTATACTGTTAGACTTCAGGTCTTTCTAAGTGAGTTGCTTTACTTGAGTTGTTGGGCTCCGTGTGTCCATGTTAGGTGCGGGGGGCTAGGATTTCTAGTTATGACCTCTTCTCTTCCACTAAAAACCACCCTTTAGCATTTCTTGTAGTTTTTCTTGTCTGGGAACTTACTTATCTCTCTTTCAGTCTGAATGAGAGTCTTATTGGGCAGAGTGTTCTTAGCTGAAAGTTTTCCTTTTTAGTCCTTTAAATATATCCGGACACTCACTTGTAGCCTGCAAAGTCGCTGCTGAGAAAATCAGCATCACCTTTTATACTGAATGTGTCTAGCAGCTTTGGCAGGCCAGCTAAAGCTGGAGCAGGTGTAGTCTTGGGAGTCCCAGGGCATGCTGTATTTGGGTCACCTTGATGGATGGCTGGATCTGTAGCTGGTATGGCCAACAAGGTCCCAAGGCATGTTTCCCTCGGGCTGCCTTGGCAGGGCAGTGGAGCTGAAGTAGTGGGCTAGGGGCACTGGAGCGAGTTTCACCAGAGCCATCTTGATTAAACATGTGGATTAAGCAGAGGCTGCGGAGTAGTCTTGAGATATACCTCACCCAGCCCACCCTGGCACAGCAGCAGGGTTGTCGCAGGTGCAGACTGCTGGGGGGTCCCAGTGTGAACTACAGTCACCCTGGAGAGATGGCTAGAGCTTCGGGAGGCAAATGCTGAGGGTCCCGGAGCACGCTTTGCTGGGATACCTTGATGAGATGGCTTGATCTGGGGCAGGTGTGGCAGGGGTACCTACAGGCATACTGTGTTAGGGCCACCTGGGGGGGGGCGGTTGGAGCTGGTGTAGTCAAGGAGTCTAGGGCTCACTGGGGTGGCCATCCTAGGCTGGCTGGAGCACCTGGACCCTACTCCTGTCTTCGCTATCAAGGTAGAGAATGAACATAAAGAAGGGCACTTGCTGGCATCTCCAACCCTGGATGAATGGATTTCTTTCATTTACAATCTAAGTGCCTCTAAGTCAGATTTTATTTATTTATTTTTGTTGCTCTGCCAGCCTCTTAGTGATATTCCTATGTACTGTAGGTCACTGTATCAGGAGGAGGGTTCGCATCGTTACTGTATCTCATCTCCCCTGCCCTTCCCTATGTGGTCTCTCTTTTGTTAATTCAGCAAAATCTGTTCAGGTAGCCCTCAGTTCTTTTTCTGGAGCCATTGCTTTATCTTTAGCAACAGATCCGTTATGTCAAGAGAAGGTGAGTTCAGGGCTTCCTGTCCCACCATCTTGGACTGACCCTATTCATTTATTATTTATCAGGGCAACTAGTATAAATCATTAAAGGCTTTTAAAGTTCAGTATGAGGGACCTCTGACATGTGAAATATATAAATATGGCAAAGCCATTTAAGAAACTCTGGAGAATGAAAATATCTGGGGACTTGGATTCTCAAGCAGTTTAGTCCCCACTCAGCTGTCTATCATCTGGGCTCTGAGGCTCCCTTCCTCCCGCACATGGGATAGAGAGTAAGAATGATCATGTAGAAGGGCTGTGGGATATAAACCAGGTACCATATGTGAAATCACAGTGCTTGGGATCTAAATATAGAAAACAGTATTGATTGAATCTAAACCTGAATTTGGGTGAGATTCAAAAAACTTCTTTTGAAATTTTTCTCTGTGATACATCAAGACAACTTTGTACATCATTCAGCTTATGACATAAATTATTGGTATCTAAGTCTAGTATACATCAGTATTATGAGAAGTTGTCTTAGGAGCAGGGAAGGACTTTTTATTCTTTTACTAACGTTTTTCCATTTTAAAAATATTTATATTTTCCATGTCTTACAAGGAAGTCCAGAGGGCTTAAAATTGTATGGTCCCTCTTGATAGCGATTGCAGTCTGTATGCTCAGTAGCTTCACACCGCTGGATTTTAAGCCCATATATTCTATATGTATTTTCCACTCCTTACATTTCCCCAAAAAGTTAAAATAGGAAAATCCACAATAAAGTTTTATCTATGAGAATAATTGTCATAAGTCTTTTCACTGTACCAAGTAAATTAAAAATTATTTGAATCTAATTATTCATGAAACCTTGGAAAAACATCCATTTCACAACATACTTTTTTTTAAAGATTTTATTTATTTATTTGACAGAGAGAGAGATCGCAACAAGGCAGAGAGGCAGGCAGAGAGAGTAGAGGAAACAGGCTCCTTGCTGAGCAGAGAGCCCAATGCGGGCCTCGATCCCAGGACCCTGAGATCATGACCTGAGCTGAGGGCAGAGGCCTCAACCCACTGAGCCACCCAGGTGCCCCACAACATACTTTCAAAAATTACTGTGTAATTCAAATTTTTTATGGTGGACCTACTATTTGTAAGTTCTCTAGGTTTCCCCAAAATAGGCAAGACGCTAAAACTGTATGGGGATTCAATCACAAAGCTATTTCCCTTTCCTACCTAATTCTAATTAGTAAATAGAAAACAAAGTCCTACCTAACTTGGAACAACAGTCTACTTTCTTTATCTTAATATATCATTAACAGTTAGATGCACTAACTAATAATCATTTAAAATGATTATTTTAAAATTGTATATATTAGATACTATCTCCAAATTAAGATTGTCTAAATGTGAAATAATGTGTCAGAATTTGCCGTGGTTGGAGTGGGGCACGTGAGTGGTGCAGTCCGTTAGGCATCTGATTCTTGGCTTCAGCTCAGTTCTTGATCTCAGGGTCCTGAGACTGAGCCCTGTGTTGGGCTCCAGGCTCAGGAAGGAGTCAATTTGAGACTGTCTCTCCCTCTGCCCTCCCCCACTCTAAAAGAAATAAACCTTAAAAAAAAGAAAAAAAGAAAAAGAGAAAATTTCCACTGGCTGCTGGTACCAGGGACATGGCTTTCATGAGCTGCGAGTGTTTCTCTCTTCATCTAAAAGGAGTGAGATGTGAGCAGTTCAGGGCGTCTGTGACAGTTCCCTTGTATCATCGGAGATCCAGGCACCGTCAGCTCCGTCACCCACAGCACTCTCCTTCCGCCCTCAAGGATTCTCCCAGGCTCACGTGGTTGCTGGAGCCCAGCCCTCACAACCATGGTCTAGGCAGGAGGCTGGAGGAGGAGGCTGGAACAACCCCATGCTAGGTCTTTCTTCCGTATTAATTCACTTTTCCATAAGACCATAAAAAACTGCTAGCATTTTTTCTGACTCTTCTGTAGCTGCAAGGAAAGCTAGAAACTTGGTCTTTCAGTTGGGCATACTGCTAATGAGAATATATATATGTATTTTTTTCTTTTTTTTACTAAGGTAGACAACAAGCCATCTTTGCCCCAACAAATATTTTAAAATAGAAAAATAGGATAAAAACTACCTTTACTGAGGGCCCATTTTAGATAGCTTCCTAAGCACTTTAAATATATTATCTCTCATTGAATTCCATTAGCTCTGATGAAGTGGCTATTATTATAAACCTCATTTAACTTATCAGAAGATTGAGGCCTCCCATCCAAGTACTAATCAGGCCTGACCCTGCTTAGCTTCCTAGATCAAATGAGATGAATCAGACCTGTACCCCTGAAACAAATAATACATTAATTAATTAATTTTTAAGTAACATGTACTTTTTAAAAAAGAAAAGAAAACTGAGACTAAAAAACATGGATTCTCCCTACGACCCTTCAGCTGGGAACACTGTGCAATCTTACTTGTGTCTCTGTGTCCAGATATTGGCCTCCTGTATATACACACATTGTAAAGGATGTGTATATGCAGATATATATATAATATTTGGCACCATGCTATCTCTGTAATAACTAAATGCATACTTACAGGGAAGAAAAAACACAAAGAAAAATAATATTCCTCTTTAATTGTGTTAGAGGAAAAAAAAAAGATCAATAATTCAAGTATCCAAACTCTCTCCGATCTATCTGTGAGAACACTATGGAAGAATAAGAAAGGTCAGTCACAAAATTAGTTTGGCAGCAATTATGACAATTATGACAATTCTAACAATGTGAGAATGGTTTTGCTTTTTTTTTAAATTGAATTATAGTTGATACACAATGTTACATTAGTTTCCAGTGTGCAGCATACTGATTCAGCAGTCTATACATATACTAGATTTTATCTCTCACCCCGTATAACGTTAACAAAACCAC
>PITA01022424.1:0-30392 GCA_004023965.1 Spilogale gracilis | reverse complement strand
TTTTTTTTTTTTAAAGATTTTATTTATTTGACAGAGAGAAACACAGCTAGAGAGGGAACACGAGCAGGGGGATTGAGAGAGGGAGAAGCAGGCTTCCCGCCGAGCAGGAAGCCCGATGTGGGGCTCGATCCCGGGTCTCCGGGATCATGACCTGAGCCGAAGGCAGTGGCCCAACCAACTGAGCCACCCAGGCGCCGCCTGTTTATTTCTTTAGCATGATCTTTTTTCTCAGCTCTGAACTCTAATATCCAACCACCTATTTGAAGCACTGATATGGACTTCTAACTGGCATATTAAACTTAACATAACCAAAATAGAATTCCCCACTCAACTTGTTTTTTCCTCATCTTTTTCATTTCCATACATAATAGTGCTATCCATACATAATAGTACTATCCACTTTTGGCTCAAGCCAAAAACCTGGGAGTCATGTTCAATTCCTTCTTCTTCTCCTCCCTATGTACTCAATCTACGAATCAACTCCTCTAAATATATGCTGGGTCTTCTACTTCTTTGCCTCTCTTCAGCTCCTGTTCCACTCCAAGCCATTATCACCCTCACTTGGCCCACTGTAAACCCCCTGTCTGGTTTCCTCACTTCCATTCTCACCCTCTTACCCATTGTCCTCAGAATAGTCAGTACAATCTTTAAAAACAAATAAGCCATATTATGTTGCTGCCTTGTTTAAAATCAAGAAGTGGCGGGGTGCCTGGGTGGCTCAGTTGGTTCAGTGACTGCCTTCGGCTCAGGTCATGATCTCGGAGACCCGGGATCAAGTCCCATATCGGGCTCCCTGCTTGGTGGGAAGCCTGCTTCTCCCTCTCTCACTCCCCCTGCTTGTGTTCCCTCTCTCGCTGTGTTTCTCTCTGTCAAATAAATAAAATCTTAAAATAAATAAATAAAAGTGGCTTCTTTTTTTTTTCTTTTTTTTTTTCTTTTTTTTTTTTAAGATTTTATTTATTTCTTTGACACAAGCAGGGGAAGCAGCAGACAGAGGCAGACGGAGAAGCAGGCTTCCTGCTGAACAGAATGTGGGACTCGATCCCAGGACCCTGGGACCATGGGATCATGGGACCTGAGCTGAAGGCAGACGTTTGACCAACTGAGCCACCCAGGTGCCCTCAACCAATGCCTTCTGATTGCATTTTGAATTGCATTTTGAATAAAGTCCAAATTCCTTTCACTGGCCCCTGCCTCCTCTGAGATCTTTTCTCCTACCTCTTTCCCCAGCTCACTGGACTCCAATCATGCTGACCTTCATGTAGTTACAGGATCATGTCAAGATCATTGACATCTTAGGGCTTTTGCATTTATGGCCCCCTCCACCTAGAATGCTTGTGTCCCCAACCCTCAACCCTCAGCCTCCCACTCCCCCCCCCCAGCCAAATTTACTGTGGTTGACTCTTCAGATCTTAGCTCAAAAGTGTCTTTGTCAAAGAGGCCTTTTCAGACCTGGCCTAGGACAAGTCACCATCTAGCATACTTCCCTGATTCACTGTACTTCATAGCACCTGTCTATAATTATAGTTTGGTTAACTTGATTCTTGTTTGTTTCTCGCACTGTAACGCATGTTCTAAAAGAACTGGGACTCTCACACAGCGTCCTTGATGTATGTACTCAAAGACCGGTTGATCTGTGTACATCATGTTTACATATGTGTATGCACTATCAGTAAGTTCTCTGAGGATGGGTATCATATCTTCAACCTCTTTTGACTTAGTATAGAAGAGGCGCTCAACAAATCTGTGGAAGGAGTTAACTAATGCATATCTTGTCTTTTTCAAAATATAATAAAGACAAGCAATTTTTTTTGTCTGATTAAAAAAAATCCTCCTCCCCCAATCATTTACAACAAAATAGCCTATCAAAAAAAATCAGTGTTTCTCAGGATTTTTGTGCTGCTCTATTTTCATTGAGGTGAAAAGGCAGAGGAGGCTTCACAAAACATTCTTTTATTTGTCTCCCACTTAATGCTTTTCATTCTCCTGAAAAAAGACATACTGGAAAAATTCCATTCTTTCGATACAGATATCCTGAAAGCATTCAAATGTCACTCAATTTTTTTTTTCAAAAGTCACAGAAACCGGGGCGCCTGGGTGGCTCAGTTGGTTAAGCGACTGCCTTCGGCTCAGGTCATGATCCCAGAAACCCGGGATCGAGTCCCACATCGGGCTCCCTGCTCAGCGGGAAGCCTGCTTCTCTCTCTCTCAATCCCTCTGCTTGTGTTCCCTCTCTAGCTGTGTTTCTCTCTGTCAAATAAATAAATAAAATCTTTAAAAAAAAAAAAAAAGTCACAGAAACCAACTATTCCTTGGATTTTTTTTTCTTTTATGAGTCAAGGAACATTTTTTACAGCTTGTCCTGAGGCTTCTGTTAATGTTTATTAGGATGGGGTGTTCTCATAGAGTTGCTCTGTTCTTTTATAATGGCAGATTGCTACAGACTAATTTTCCTCAACTCATATATTTCAGTGACATAGAATATTATAAATTGCTTCCAATAAACAGGAAAGAAAGTCAAAAGTATTTTCTAGAACCTTCTCCTTCCCCCATTCTTCTAAATTCTTACCTAAAATTTAAGTGAATATTATTTTAATTGTTCTAATTCTTTTTAGTTACTGAGATAATTTTTTTTTTTAAGATTTTATCTATTTGACTGAGAGAAACACAGCCAGAGAGGGAACACAAGCAGGGGGAGTGAGAGAGGGAGAAGCAGGCTTCCCGCCGAGCAGGGAGCCCGATGTGGGACTCGATCCCGGGTCTCTGGGATCATGACCTGAGCCGAAAGCAATCGCTTAACCAACTGAGCCACCCAGGCGTCCCACTGAGATAATGTTTTAAGAAATTAAACTTTTTCTCAGTTTCAAGCATAATTGATACTTGATCTGCCCTCAACAATATGAGCCTTTTCTATAGAAGGTGAAATATTGTAATTATTTGTCTTTCCACCAGCATTAGCAATACTTATTAATTAACCTTCTCCAGTCTTCCCCAACTTTCCCTTCCTTTTTCTTAGTCTTTACTACACAACTACCCCATTCAAAGTAAAATTATCAATTGTGTTTAAGTCTTTAAAAAGGAGGTTGTTTGGGGCGCCTGGGTGGCTCAGTTGGTTAAGCAACTGCCTTCAGCTCAGGTCATGATCCTGGAGACCTGGATCGAGTCCCACATCGGGCTTCCTGCTCAGCGGGAGGCCTGCTTCTCCCTCTCTCACTCCCCCTGCTTGTGTTCCCTCTCTGGCTGTGTTTCTCTCTGTCAAATAAATAAAAATCTTTAAAAAAAATAAAATAAAAAATAAAAAGGAGGTTGTTGATCTGTTTTCTAAAACAAAAACAAAAATGATTCTCCTCTTATCTGAGATGTTTTGACCTTTTCTCAGAAACTCCATAATGAAAAGTTTACTATGTAGCATGTACATGAAATATGCAGATTAACATATGAGTTAAAAAAAGTCAGATAAGAAAAATATAAGTTCTTTTTCCATAACATAAAAATCCCACCACACAAAAAAGAATTTTTATCAAAATTCCTATTTTTCTTTCATTTTTCATATCTAAAATTGAGTGGAAGTCATCATTAAAGATATTCAGTAATAAAAATTATCCATAGGGACGCCTGGGTGGCACAGTTGGTTAAGCAACTGCCTTTGGCTCAGGTCATGATCCCGGAGACCTGGGATCGAGTCCCGCATCGGGCTCTCTGCTCGGCGGGAAGCCTGCTTCTCCCTCTCTCACTCCCCCTGCTTGTGTTCCCTCTCTGGCTGTGTTTCTCTCTGTCAAATAAATTTTTTTTAAAAAATAAAAAAATAAAAAAATAAAAATAAATTATCCATAATATAATGTTGGTAGTGTATGTGAAGATGACTATAAAAGTAAAATGAGGGGCGCCTGGGTGGCTCAGTTGGTTAAGCAACTGCCTTCGGCTCAGGTCATGGTCCTGGAGACCCAGGATTGAGTCCCACATTGGGCTTCCTGCTCGGCGGGAGGCCTGCTTCTCCCTCTCTCACTCCCCCTGCTTGTGTTCCCTCTCTGGCTGTGTTTCTCTCTGTCAAATAAATAAAATAAAATAAAATAAAAAAGTAAAATGAAATATAACATTATAGTAAGGATAACTATGGCAGCATCCTTAGCTACTGTTGGAAAACCTAAGTTTAGTAAAACTTTAAAAGGAAGAGGTGCATCCTTAAAGATAAATATAAATTATTAAAAGCAGTTTTATGAAAATGGAGTAGTAATTGATAACCACATCAGTTCTTTTGTCTCAATATTAATGGTTTATATAGAAACGGATATAAAGAAAAGTTTCTCAGAAAGATGGAATTGTTCATTGTTCTGAAGGATATGTAAAAACAATGCTGACTCAAAAGCAGCCAAGTGGACAGCTGCAGATGCTGTACCCAATGGAAATACTAAGCAGGCATAGCACAAATCAATAATTAACAAAGCAGATGTATAAAGCTTGATGAGGATGAATAATTGCATAGGCAGAAATGGTAAAAGGAGCTGGTAACAGTACTAGTTTTGTAAGAAATTAAATAAACTCTTTGTATTCACAAATATGTTAGCAAGAGTACTCCAATGCCTAATAGTACACAAAGAATATCTCTTCAAAATGCTTTGATTAAACTGATATATGCCTTTAATAACACGTACCACTGAAGATTATTTAGAAATCAAAATTATCCACAAGGAAATATTGATAGGGTGACCATAAAAACAATTTTATTTATTTTTTTAAGGATTTTATTTATTTATTTATTTGAGAGAGAGAGAGGGAGCATGAGAAGGGAGAAGGCCAGAGGGAGAAGCAGATTCCATGTGGAGCTGAGAGCCCAATGTGGGACTCGATCCCAGGACTCTGGGATCATGACCTGAGCCAAAAGCAGTTGCTTAACTAACTGAGCCACCCAGGCACCCAAAAATAATTTTAAAAGTAAAGAATGAAATAATGTTCTAGGTGCATCTAACTACAGGGGCATCAAATTGTTTATTTTTGGAATTCTTAAGTTTAATGGACTGTTGGAGAGGTAAACATTTAGGGCACACCCTTTTCTAAATTTAGTGTGTGTATGTGTATATAAACCATTTCCTAACTAGTTAGTAAGTTTCTTGAGGATAAGTGTCATGTTTTATAATGTCCTCTGAAAGTACAAGCCCAATGCCTTATATGTAAATATATACATTTTGATTTCTTCAGAGTATAATGAAAATGGACAATATGATTAAGTATGTGTTAGTAAAAACATTCAGAGTAAATTCTTTATATAAATGCTGAAAATATGACTTGGAAGCATCTTCTAGGAGTCTTTGTTTTTGTTTTGTTTTGTTTTGTTTTTTGAGAAATAACAATTCCTAAATTGCAGTGACTTTAAAAATTAGAAATCTGCAATGATAATAGATACATTTTTATAGCAAACTTGGAAAGCAGGTTTCAGAGGTTTAGTTACGTAAGAAAGATAGGTATATGTCAGGTTCATTTATAGCCTTTTATTTTCCTTAGGACATATGTTGCAGGAATAACTGCCCCTATGAATGCAAGGATTCATGCCGGGGACCAGCCTCAGCAGAGATGTGGGTCCCGAACCAAGGGATGTCTGGCAGGCGAAAATAATGACACGGACACGGAGGTTTGATGCAAGCTGACAGACCCGAGGTCAGTCAGGAGAGACCTATGAAGCAGGCTCTGGCACTGGCTCTGGCATCAACTTTAGCTCTGGCCCAGGCTCTGGCTCTCGCTTTGCAGGTTCTCTCTTCGCCGGCTCTCAGGCTCTCTGGCTCTTAGGCTCTCAGGCATTGTCTCTGCTTTTGTCTTTCTTTTTGCTTCTATCTCTGTCTTTGCTTTTGTTTTTGTCTCTCTACTGCTTCTGTCTCTCTACTGTTTTTCTACTGTTTTTGTCTCTTTACTGTTTCTCTACTGTTTCCCTACTGTTTCCCTACTACTTCTCTAATGTTTCCCTACTACTTCTCTAATGTTTCCCTACTACTTCTCTACTACTTCTCTACTGTTTCTGTCTCTGCTTTTTCTGTCTCTCTTGACTGATAAGGGTCCCAGTTTTTTATTATTCCAAGGCAAGAGGAGGTTGGGGATGCAGTTAGGTTAAAGTCTAAGAAAGTGAATTTTGATTACACAGTGTCCTTGTTAGAGAAACATAGTGCTTTGATCAGGGAAACATGTTTTTGCAGGTGCACCTATCTACAGTTTAGAGTTAACTCCCTAAGCCAAACCAAGGACATGTTTCTCAGTAAGGTTTTTCAGTTTCTACATTTGGTGCTTAGACGATAAAGGGCAGAGTAATGATATGGTGTTTTTAAGCAGGTTTTACAAACAAGAAAGCAATTGAAAGGCTAGATGAGTTATTTACAAAGTTTTAGCTACATTATTAACACAATGACCAAAAGTTAGTTTGTTTGGCATCAAGGAGAAAAATAACTTCTTTTGCAAAGGTAAAAGCATTTACTCAAGCCTGTTTTCCCATGACTAGATACAGAACTCTTTATTATGGATCTTTAGTGCGTGTGGCAATGTCCTTGTTAGTATAGTTTTACCTTTTAAATTAAGCCCTTTATTTAACCATATAAAATCCCTGACAATTTCCTCCATAGAGCTGCAGGATAACTAAGATAAAACTGTTTTTAATGATGGTAAGTGGAAACAAAAGTGTTTACTTGAGTAAGTAAAGTAAGAAGAAATAGTGTCAAAGAATTTATGGTAGTTAAACAGACAAGGAACAATGGAAACAAATACTTTTTGGTGTCAGTGATTGCAACTTTTTATATTTTATATTTATTGCAACTTTGCAGAGCTCTTTGAGGGAGGATTATTGCTCTCCATGCCTTGGATGAGCGCTTGTCCAGGTGCACATCCCAGGGACACAAAGGACATATTGCCCCAGCCCACAGGGTACGTGTCTTTCCAGATTTTTGGTGGGGAAAGCCTGGAGGGACTTTCATCCACATTTATGGGTACCTCCACCAAAGTTTTCTGGCGGCTTGCGGCATGGCAGGAGGGGCGGATCACACCGTCCCCAACAGATTCGTTGCTCAAAACTCTGTCAAGGGGCGCCTGGGTGGCTCAGTTGGTTGGGCCACTGCCTTCGGCTCAGGTCATGGTCCCGGAGATCCGGGATCGAGCCCCACATCGGGCTGCCTGCTCGGCGGGAAGCCTGCTTCTCCCTCTCTCACTCCCCCTGCTTGTGCTCCCTCTATGGCTGCGTTTCTCTCTGTCAAATAAATAAATGAAATCTTTAAAAAAAAAAAAAAAAAAAACTCTGTCAAGTGCTCTACCCTGAAGATTCTTTCTTTACATCCCATTTTATATCATTCTGTTTTCATTGAGTTATCATTGAAAATGCATACTTTCTATTGTCTACTTATTCATTAATTTACGAATATTTATTGAGTACCTAGTGTGTGCCAGCCACTATTCTGGATGTCAGGAATATAGCAATGAACCAGCAAAAATCACTTTTTTTTTAAAGATTTTATTTATTTATTTATTTGACAGAAAGAGACCACAAGTAGGCAGAGAGGCAGGCAGAGAGGGAGGAGGAAGCAGGCGGGCCTCGATCCCAGGACCCTGAGATCATGACCTGAGCCGAAAGCAGAGGCTTTAACTCACTGAGCCACCCAGGCACCCCAAAAATCATTTTACTTATGGAAATTTTATTCTAAGGATGGAGGCAATCAATATAAATCAATAAAATATTTGATAAATTGGTGTTCAGTACTAAGGGGGGGGAAATGAAACAGAGAAGTAGGGTAGGAAATCTGAGAAAGAAGTAGAATTTTAAATTGCATGGTCAGGAAAGACCTCACTAAGAAGTGATGTTTGGATCAAGTCCTGAAGAGGTGAAGGAGCTAGTCCTTTGGCTCTCTGAGGGAAGAGCATTCCAGGTAGGGGGAATCCCAAGTTACAAAGGCCTTGAGATGAAACAGTGCTTGACGTAGTTCAGAAATATCAAGGAGACCAAAGTGTCTGGAAGAGACCAAGGCAGAGAGTGGGGAGAAATATCAAAGGGATGACAGGAGGCTAGGTCATAAAGGACCTCATAGGTAAGAATGGAAGTCATTGAAGTGTTTTGCATAGACGAGTGACATTTTAACAGGATCATACTAGTTACTGAATTTTGAGAATAAAGTTAAGAAGGCAAAGGTGGAAATATGGAGATCATTTAGGCTATAGCTATAATCCAACAAGAGATGGTGGGGCTTGAACCTGAATGGTGGCAGTGATGATATAAGAAGTGGCTGAATTCTGGATATATTTTGAAGATAGTATTCACAGGATCTTCAGACAGAATATGATGTAAGGTTATCTACTATTTTTGATAGTTAAATTTCCACTGTTCCCTCTTAACTGATCAAAAAGTTATAAATCCTCACACATTTTCTGTCACTCCTAGATTATGATGTTAACATAACTTTTGTTTGTTGTTTGTTATAACTTTTTGTTATGAAAACATATTTCAATGATTTCTGTGTCCTGTCTCAACCTTGAGGAAGGGTAAAGAGAAAATACGGCTAAGACATTTGACAGTGCCAGCAGTATCTTATGAGCTCATCCTAAACTGTAAGCTCCAGAGACTTAGTTCATTTACCTTATGTCATGTCCTCCAGGCCTGTCTCAGGACCTTGCACACATCAAGCTCTCAAAAAATGTTGAATGGTACAGTCTCTACATTTTCCACGGAATAAAAAACTGAAGACAACATCCAGCGGTATCAATTGTACAATAATAAATTGAAATGTGTATTTTAGGGGCGCCTGTGTGGCTCAGCCCGTTAAGCGGGCAGAGTCTGCGGGCAGATCCTGGGATCAAGCCTGCCTGGGCAGCCTACCTGGGGCTTCCTGCTCAAGGGGGAGCCTGCTTCCCCCTCTGGTTTGCCCTCTGTGCACGCGCTCTCTCTTACTCAAATACATAAAATCTTTTAAAAAAAAAAGTGTGTATTTTAGTATCAAGGCTATTAAGCTGGAATACTCAATTGATAAATGTATTCCAGCTTCCTCAAATAATGAAGATGCTTATTAACACCTTTCAACCTACAGCTGTTTCAGCTTTCCTAACCTTTTTACTAAAGGGCAGAGGAAATTGGTTTTGCAATTCACAGCTGGAGCTATCTTGTCACACTATCTCTCTCTTGTGAAGCTACCCGAGTGTTAAACCCTCTTGAACAATGCACAAACGTCAATAGGAATTATCCGACGATATCCGGGTACGCCCATGGCATAAGATCCAAGCCTCAACCTGGGCCCTGCCCACGCGGACCCCAGAGGCACGGGCCTGCGCTGTGCACACCGGGAGTTGTAGTTTCCCTCCCTTCTCTCGCTTCCTTTCGAGCCTGGCCGCCGGCGCGTTAGCGCCCCAAGCGGCGAGCAGGCACTACCAAGCGCAGCGCTCGCGGAAGGCAAGGAGTGTTTCCTAGCAACGAGGGAGCGGCAACGTCACGGCGGCGGGTTCTAATCGCAGCTGCCCACCGTGGAGCCGCTGTGTGTACCTTCCGGCACCTGCGGGCTGGAGGGAGCGCTTTTCACAGCCCTGTCCGAACGCTCTTCGTCCGTCCTTATCCGCTTTTTCTGCCCCAGGTCGCGGAGAGCAGCCTCCCGCCGCGACCCTACTCTGAGGCCCGGGCCCGAAGCTAGAGGCCGTCCGGCCGGTTCCCGCCGGCCCTCGCCCCCCGCGCCCGTGGAGCCAGCCAGCCGCCCGCGGCCTCGGCGGGACGATGCTGGAGTCCATTCGCGTGACGGGTGAGTGCCGGGAAGGGCTGGCGCTGGGCTGGCAGGGGCGGCCAGCGCCCTCCCGGCCGGTGGCGGCGGGTGTGGAGCGACACGGGGCCCCAACTGCCCGGAGGCCGAGGTAACGGTAGGTTGTGGGCTCCGCGCAGAGCGCGGGCGCTCCACCGGGCGCAAGGAACTGTGCTCGGCGCGCTGGAGGCACGCAGGGAAAATGCGCGGAGGGAGGACAGGAAAACGGTGCTTTTTGCTTTTGTCGCTTATTATCAGTAAGCACGTGCCATGGAATCTAGGGAAATAAATTATATACAATTACTGGCCCTACAAATGTGCTATCCAAATATTTCATTTGAAAGCGTGTTAGGTATTATAGGGTATTGGCGTCTAATTTTCTAGAATGTTCAGAAAAATCACAGCTAAGCAAAAGAACACTTTCCTGTATATGAGTGTTTACACAGTGTTTATTTCTCACCATGCTCTAATTCTTAGTGAGAACGTTTTGAGTTGCTATTATTAGTAGTCACTCTATAGTATGTATTATATCAACCTGAAGAAATGGATGTTCAGACACCAGGTCAGAAAGTTTACTTGCCTTTTATTTAAAAAAAAAGAAAAAGAAAAAGAAGAAAGGAGGGATGGATGTTAACCATTTAAATATTATCTTACATATTAGAACGCTTTGCTTGCCCATTATCCCGGCATTTAATTCTGTATAACATTTCTGCCAGACGGGTTGGTGGTTGTCCAGTATCTGAGGAAAAACAACAGTAAAGAGAAAACCCTAATCCTCAAACTATTGTCAAGAAAAGGCCGGCATTTTTTACTATCAGGCATTGTGGTGCCAAACAGACCTTTTTTTTTCCCCTATCAGTTTTTAAATTCTAAACTGAATTCCTTTTCAGTGAAAATACTTGTCTCAATTTTATGGCGTTTTATTTCATGCTCAGTTTTTTAAAATGGGGAGCTGATATTGTACTCATCGTTTTTTATGTGACAGGAAGCACAAGATCTAAGATCTAAGAAGCAACTTAAATTAACATTAGAGTTCTTTTTTTTTTTTTAATTTTTTAAATTTATTTGACACAGGGAGAGAGATCACAAGCAGGCCTAGAGGCAGGCAGAGAGAGAGGAGGAAGCAGGCTCCCTGCTGAGCAGAGAGCCCGTTGTGGGCCTTGATCCCAGGACCCTGAGATCATGACCTGAGGCGAAAGCAGAGGCTTTAACCCACTGAGCCACCCAGGTGCCCAGCATTAGAGTTCTTAAAATGTATTTTGATGTAGACACTATTTTTTCATCCTAAATTATAAAGAAAAGTTTGAAAGTTACTTAAAAATACCATACCTTCTTTTTGTTTTGGAGCAGGTCTCTCAGCTGTGGCACTATTAACGTTGAATTAATGGATAATTCTTTGCGGTAGAGGGTTGTCCTATGCATTGTGGAATGTTTAACAGTGTCCCTGACCTCTACTCACTAGATACCAGTAGCCGTGTGCCCCCCCCCCCAAAAAGGTCACCGGAATTGGCAAGTGTTCCCTAGAGGGCAAAATTACTCCTCTCCCCATTTGAAAACCACTGCCTTGGAGAAAAATACAGTTTGAGTCTGTCAAAGTTAAGGTTTTTAGACAGCGATTTAGTAATAATACCAATTAAAATAATTTCTTCAAAACAAACCAATCATTGTAAAAAAAGAATACAATTATGATAATAGTATTAGAAAGTGGGTATTCTGACCAACCAGTCAGCAAGCAATAGAAAGTGGATCTCCTTTTCAGTAGGTGGAGTTGGAAGTTTAAGGAGAGGTGCTTTGTGAAATAGTAAACTCTTTCCTCTTGTCTCAACTCTGTAATTTAGCGGCAAAAATCACTCCAGCTCTGTATGTTGCGTACGCTGAGGTAATTTCTCAGTGAGTTTCTATAGTTCAGTAAAAGTTAAAACAGCCATTTGAGGCATTTAGAGCATTAGGTTTACAGCCTCTTTAAAAACAATTGACCAGGTGGTTTTTCAAAATAGTTTACTTCTTTTATATAATACTTGACCAGATAAATGGCAATTTCAGAACCCTATGACAAGCAGTTTCACTCACCTACTTGAAAGTCCAGTCTGGACAGCTAGAAAATTTATGAAGAGAGTATAACTGAAAATGTGCCCCCCCTTTCTCCTTGCTGTCCTCTCACTACTCATCAATACCTTAGAAGCCCATGTTCTTCTGGTGGTTTCTAATCTCAGGAGTGAAGCAATTAAATATTTCTGAAATCTCTTCATGTATAATATCTTACTTTTGACGTATTAGTCATAATTTAATATAATCCAAATATAATGTCCTGGTAGAACTGCTGACTGGGGAAGTAAAATAAGATGTCTATGCTATGTGTGCTGTTTGAAATGGAATCAAATAAGAAAAGTTTTTGTTTGCCTTTTCATAGCTTTTTAAAATACTTTATTATACTAAAGCCACAGAAATGTTGATACTAGAATGTAGAAGTAATTACTTACTGTTAAATTTACCTTGAAAGTCCAAATGTAATGATTCTAAATATTTTCCCATTTATATTCTATGCAGTAATTTCTGTAGAGGCTGAATATAATATTGAATGTAACAATACTGGTAGTTAACACAGGCTGCTTACTAAGGCTGGCACTCTTCTTAGCACTTCACATATATTAACATTTTCAATCTTCATACCAATACTATGAAATATGTAGTAGTATTACCCCATTTACAGATAAGGAAACTACAGCACAAAGAAGTTAACTTGGTCAGGGTCACAGCTCCTAATAAACAGCCATTCCAAAGCCTATGTTTTCAACCACTAGGAAAGGCAGAACACTATTACAATGGCTATATGTGGATTTAAATCACGAAGTTCAACATGAAGATCTCATTTAACATCAGTGGTATATTATCTGATAGTTTATTCAAGGTTTTGTTTTTAAGTCTTTATCACAAGCAAGCTATAAATAAATTTTGCCTGGAAAAAAATCATACTTGATTATAAAATTTTCAAAGTGGAAGACATCTAGCTCAATGAAAAAAAGCTGTCAGAAGCCATATTTATTTTGATAATTTTTGATTTCCTACTGCCCTTATTTTGTATGACACATCAGTGATTAATGATAAATGATTAATGAGTCATCTGGAAATGAAGCTCCTTCATAACAAAAGTGAATGTTTAAAAATACTGGAGGCACAAGTCGTCCTAAGGCCACTGTTTGGCCATATGGGATGAATACACTTAGGCCCATTGCTCCTGTTTGTGTTATAGCAATAGGCACCTGCCATTAAAACTTGTCTTCAACATCACTGTTTCGTTTCTTTTTATGTCATCTTGGTATGATTTTTTTCTCAACTTTCAGGCATTCAAATCCTGTATCCTTTCCTTCCTTTCAAATATTATCTTCTCCTGGCTACGTCTCTGGCCATCCTTTCATAAACAAGGCAGTGAGCGAACAAAAACAAACGGGTGTATGCCATAAAGAGACTTACAATTTCAGTATGGAGGAGGCCATCATACAAACAAAAGTAAAACTGCAACTGTGACAGGTGCTTCAAAGAACCTTCCAGGGAAGGTGTCCTGAACAAGTGATATTTGAACTCAAGGGTGAGTGAGAATTAATCTAACATAGGGGAGGAAGGGCTCTCTAAACATAGGGGACAGTGTATAAAGAGGTGTTGTGTCTGGAGAGAGAATGTGAAGGATTGACAGAATGAAAGGACGCTACTAGAGTAGAATAATTAAGGGGAGCATGGTGCAAGGAGACCAGAGAGGCAGAGTGACCTGACCACAGATGACTTCGTATACCATGGTTAGGAGTTTTGTCTTCATCCTAAGTGGAAGGCCACGGGGAAGTTGGTTTTCTGGCATGTTCATTGTTATTTTAGATGGTGTTTAAAGTGGTTTCTTTCACCACAACCATCATTTTCTTGCATTGTAGACTACCCTGCATATTTCTGACTATAAAATAATAACACAATACTTTCTGACCAAAAAATGATGATGTCACATTATAAAGAGTTGTTACTAGTTGAGTAACACTGAAGTGCTCCCAACTGGGTGTGTGATATTTTTGGGAATCCTGAAGTAAAGTTGACTTTCTCAGTTCCTGAATGACATGAGCAGTGCCTTTTCATCTCTCTCTCTCTTTTTTTAAACTTATGATTGAGAAACTACATTGGGTTCTGTTGAATTTAGAGATACTAAAATGAGTAAATCTGTTATAATACAGACAAACTGGGCAAAAATATGTTTTCAAATATACTGATTTTTTTTTTCATATACCATTTAAAAGATTAAGGTGTAACTTAGATTCAGTAAAGTTCACAAGTCTTAAATGTGTAGTCCAGTGAATCTGTGCCTATGTAACCACTGCTGAGATGAGCTATGGAACATTTCTAGCACCCAGCACCCTGGTGCCTCTTCCTAGTTTGTAACCCATCCCTCAGTGGTAACCACTATTCTGATTTCTAATAGCATAAATTAGTTTTGCCTGGTTTTGAACTACATAAAAACAGTATTGTCTGTAAGACTCATCTGTACTGTTGCTTGCGACCTCAGCTGCTGCTTCAGTGCAATATCGTATTTTGGTACACAGATGGCCACAAGTCATTCATTTTTTTTCTGCTGTTGGTGTTCTATCATTTGAGTTTTAAGTGATGAAGTACTTGATAAAATTAAAGTGTTAATTTTGTTGAGGGACTATACTGTTTCATTTTGCCTTTTCTTCTGTTTGTAACCAAGCAACCTGTTGTCTTGTTAATATAAAATTATGCCAGATTCTCAGGTTTTGTCAGTATTAGTGAACTGTATGAAATTGCCATTTTGTGGGTCAAAATTGGTTGAATGGGATTTTCCACCAGGCCTTGTTTCTGGTGATCCAGTCTTCCTTTCAGCCATAATTACTTCACAGTTGTGAAAAACAAAGTTTAGTGAGTTGCTCTCTTTCCCATTCCTTTAGATGAGGAACATGAGGCACTGATGGGTTTAATGATTAGGCTAATATTACAGAGAGGTCATTGAAAGAACTGGGAATAGAAGCCAGAAATCCTGGTATCCTTTTCTTCTGTTCTAGATACAAATTAAGCTTTCATTGTGTTGGTAATTTCAGTATATTCACCACTTGTGAATATACTGTGTATCAGTTTTAATGTAATATTTCCCCTTTTTTCCTTCAATAAGATAATCAGGTTGGGGTGAATTCTTTGATCAACAAATTATCTTTGTTTAAGGTTATAGTGAAGTAGATTGCTGATGGCTGAAATGTCATTATATAGTGACTTAATATAAGAAAGTAGGATTGATTGCCTTGTTACTCTTCTGAGAGAAAATGAGTTCATTTCCCCCAAAGAAGCCTGCATATGCTTTTAACAAGTTTTGATTTTTCAAGAAAAAGAATAAGATATTCTTCAATGAAATCTTCTTACTGATCTTTTTTATGTTTTTATGCATGTTTAAAGTCATTTTTTTCTTAATAATAGTTAAAATTACAAAAAAAACCCTTTAGATTCTGTACTAGTACATTTTTTTTTGTACTAGTACATTTTAATGCAACTGAAATCAGATCAATATGACTGAGAAATTTATATTCATCTTGTATGAGTTATTCGATCACCTGTCCCACTTTTATGAACTTCATGGGAGATACACATTTGGCAGGATTGGTGTTTTATTAAATAAATACACCATTGGCACTCCCAAACCTTACTCATCAGCAGATGGAGCTTAAAAAGGACTGATGTTAAACCCCTCAGGTAGATAATTAGCAAGTGAACTGAAATGCTGACTCCTGGGGGAAAAGTGTTCTGCCCTACCCACAGGGTCACCTCTCTCCCATCCCCCACTCTCCATTGAGGGATTTGCGGATGGTTTAGGATTTTTGTTAAGTATCCTGAAGTGTATAGGTTGTTAGAGATGAAAACGAAATTATGAATTTAGAGATCACTGATGCTTTATGACACAACAAAAGTACTCTTGAGTTCAGCTCTATATGGTCATAGAGCCACTAAGTCTTGGGAACAAAAGAAAGCATTTTAACATTGAATATCCATTTTTTAAAATATACATGTAATAGGCTATCAAAATCAGGAGTTCTTTAGAATAGTTTTATTCGCTGATTTTAATTTGGTTTAACTTTCTTCCTTTTAATTATGACCAAAGGAGAAAAGAACCTGATTGCCTCCCTTTATCTTCCTGTCTGTGCTTACTCCTCACCTTACTTAGTTCTAAGTTTGCCATACCCTTATTCTTATCTCAGTTTTCTTGTTCTTTCCCTTCTAGTGTCCATTTCAGTCTTCCTTTCCAAATACCTCTTGTAAAGTTGGGTCTTTTTAGGGAAACTGACATTATTCATGGGCATTGGACTACAGACTGAGTTCTGGTGTTCCTTAGCCTGTGTTTGCATGCCTTCCCAATTTGGACTATCATTTAGCAACAGTTTAGTCTGAAACCCCTGAAGAACTGAGACCTACCATCCGATAATGAAAGTTGTATTTGTTCTGTTTATTTTGGCTGGTTTTTTTTCCATTTATTGAATGGCTTCTTTGTGCAGTCAACCTTCAACCTGACCCTGTGCAATCTTGCTCCTACCTCTCAGCTTATCCATGAAGAAGACATTTAGTCCCTGAAAATTTATGTTTTTATGTTATCTTTAAGACACCAGAATTCAAATTTAACATGTTGGCAGAGAAAATATTAACTGGAAGGACCTTTAAGTACCTTATGTATTTAGATCCATTTTTGATCTGGTACTTAACCTGGTCTTTATCCTAAACCCCATCACTTCTAAGCTTTAAAAACCTATGTTTAGGGCAGAGTGTCTTTATCATAGCACCAGTTTGGATACTTTTGTCATAGAAATCTGTCCTGTGCTTTGATGGGTATTTAGCATCATCCTTGGCCTCTACCCACAAAATGCCAATAGTACCCCACCTTTGTTGTGACAACCAGAATGTCTCCAGATACTGCCATATGTCCCCAGAGACAGTAGGGGCACAACTGTCTCTGGTTAAGAACCATTGGCTCAGAGTTTTTCCTTGTTATATTTTCACTTCTGCAGTGATCTCCTAGAACTATAGAATGGTTCCACAACTACAGATACCTGTTTATCTAGAATGGGGTTGGAGAGTGACGTGTTTAGGGTCCTGCCCTTCATTCATTCATTTATTTATTTATTCAGCATACATTTATTAAATGTCTACCAGATCCATGCTAGATGTTGGAAGAAATGAAACACAGTTCTGCTGCCTATCTTAGTACATCACTTATTCAGATTACATGTCTTATTAGGGTCTATGTTCTGTACAGAGGAAGAAAAGGTGCAGTGCTGCATTAAGAGTCTTAATATTGAATATGTGCTGATGAATGACCATACATAACACAACATGGACTCTGTAATCACATACATCTGCATTTAAATAAGTTTTCAGTTTATTACTTTACTGTTATATACCCTTGAGCAAATCATTAACATTTCTGAGAGTTAAGTGATATGTATGGTTTTCTATGAAATCCCCAACTCACATAAATGTATCAACAAATGGTATCTGTCACTATTATTGTTATTAGTATTTACCACTGCTTGTCGTAGAAAGGATTCCTGAATGTCTGATCTTAAATGAGTGAATGACAGAGGTATGTGGAGAAAAGTCTCAAAAAATTGAAATAGTGTTTCTTGGCAAGGCAGGCATCTGTCCAAGTCGGCTAGCATTGAAAATGCTTCTATGTAGTAGCCAAAGATTGGGGGCTAGAGGCATAAGAGTCCATTGAGACTTGGAAAAGAGAATTAGTTGAGAGAATTATATGTCATTTGTAGGAAAGGTTTATTATTTTTTTTAAAAGATTTTATTTATTTATTTGACAGAGAGAAACACAGCTAGAGAGGGAACACAAGGAGGTGGAGTGAAAGAGGGAGAAGCAGGCCTCCCACTGAGCAGAGAGCCCGATGTGGGGCCTGAGATCTCAGGACTTGATCCTGGGATCCCCTGATCATGACCTGAGCCGAAGGTAGATGCTTAACAACTGAGCCACCCAGGTGCCCCATGTAGGAAGGGTTTATAAACAGGCTTGCCCAGAGGTCAGATTTGTAGATAGGAGTTGGTTTGGAATCTAGTTTTTGATAGGATTTGAGATAAATTCACTTTGTCAATTTAGAATGAAATCTGAAAGTTCTTAAGGGTCTAGGTGCAGTCTCATCTGTTTGTCTTCATATTGCTTTCTTCTCTGATTTCTATGTTATTGTCTGTATTTTCTGGGTTTCACAGTTAAACTTACACTACCTTCTATTATTATTTAAATCTTCATAGGACTACCTTGCCTTCAGAGCCAGGTTAGAAACTGGTTGAAGGCAGGCTTATAAAGATGTTTCTCATAGCCATGTACCTAATTAGTAGTATTTCATCTATTTGTGGAATGAAAGAATGCAAGTCAACATGGTTTTAAAGCAGTGCATGACCATCAGTATATCAAGTGATTCATACCTCTTTAAAGCACTTGTGAAATCTAAAGACAAAGCTGACCTCTCCTTCCCATGATATTGTAATGTCTATGTAATAGTAATTATAATTATTTTCAGACTTGGCAAGAAAAAGATCTTACTTTTCTTTCATATTAACCTATAGCCTAGAATTAAGAAAATCAACTAATGGAGTGACATTACTAAAACATGATTTAACATACATATATTTATTTAATTTTAAGAATGATTTTTGAGATAAATAAGGCAGTGTCCTTTTACTGATGGCTGTCTTTCTTTATAGTATCCAATTTCAAGATTGTATTGGCTTTGAAAATGCCTTCAATTTTACTTTGATATTGGTGACACTATTGAAAATTATGTCCTTTCTGTGAAATCATATTTGTTAGAGTTGATGATTCAAATTATTTATGTGTATTATCTCAGATTGATATTAAACTTTGATCATCTAGATAGTTTGAGGCTGAGAATTTTCATAGTTTAACTTGTATATGCTTGTATAAAAGTGACACTCGAACATGACCAAAGTTTAGTAACATATATTTTAATAATATTATAATGTCTTTTCTAAAGATTGTTGCAAAATTATGAAGTTGACAGAACCTTCAGAATACTTTTTGTATAATAAGTAATTTGCTTCATCTGGTATCTTTGTTATTTCTTTTGTTTTGATTTTGTTTATTAATACAGAAAAGCTTCACTGGCCTGAGCAAGAACTTGCTAAGAAGTCTATTCTAAATGCAGAAGAGTCATTGATCATTGACAGCAAAAGAAGCACTTCACATTTATCTTCTGGGATACTAAAGGACATTTTCACAACTGGAACCAGTAGTTACAATGTCCTACTACAGAGCAAAGAGGAGAAAAAGCATCATTCACAAAAACAATCTTCCTCCACCTACTCCAAAAGATGTAGAAAACCCAGCAAATCTCCTAGTTCTTCTCGTAGTAAAGATCTTCGCAAGATGAAAGCCCCAGTGCCTGTGATGAGCAGTGGTACTTGGTACTGCCTAGAAAGGCAGCCTGATGTCTTTGTCACTAGTTCAGTGTCGAGTCCTATAAAGTTTACACATGATATCTCTGTTACAGGGAGCAGCATAGTACTGCCACGGAAACCCAAAAACAAGGTAAAGCGACGCCATTTCGCTGTTTTGCCAAAGCCAAAGCTGCAGCCTCAGCTGTCTAGAAGTTTTGAGAAAGGAGATGACTTCTCTGGGAAGAAATTTTGTATATTGACTGCTATAAAGCCCACCAACTTGGAGAAAGAGAAACTGAGATTCTTCAAGTCTGACTATACCTACAATCCTCAGTTTGAATATGCAAATCCATCTCTGCCAAGTGTGTTAGCCAAACATAGCAATGCATCTGACCGATTTCTTAAACAGGTAAAACACTACTTCAGTAGTGGCATTTCATTTTTATGTAACTGAAGCAATTATTTGCAATCTTATAAAAAGAAAAAAAAAAGACTTTGAAATTAGTTCAGATATTTATTAGTAATAACTAACTCCCATCCAGAACATGTAAATATGTGACAAGAAATCTTCAGGTTAGTGCCATAGCCTTTATGTAAACTACTTTGCACTAGTCTGAATCTATGAAGAATCTGTTAGATAGACTTTGTGATAGGAAGCATCTATATTTGGAAAAAGCTTCAGATTCTGGTTCTGTTTGGGAGTTACATACTTGTAGTCCATTAGCCAGCCTACAGACAAGTGTTGTGTAGCTCATACCGTGTTTGTGTTTTCTGTTTGGTTTTCAGTCTGCCTTAGATGGAGTATACAATCTTTGGTTCCCCTGTTATGTTACATTTCCACCCTATTTAGGCTCCAGAGGCATTCTGGGGAGCTAGGAACTTCTTAATGCTTTACTGAAATTGTTTATCATCATCAAATAAATATTTTGGCACTCATTTAAAGAAGAAAGTGGAATTTTAAAAATTATGTTCAAGGGTAGCAAATCATGATATAAATGATATGAACAACACTTAACAAATTGCTCAATTTAGACGCTTACCACATAGTTTTGTGTGTTACAGGGCTTAATAAACTTTGAAATCCATTTAAGTTATTGAGGGGAAATTGGCTGAAGGACATACTGTTGAGATCATACAGGCAGGTAGACCACATTTTGTTCAATTAACTTTGTACACATTTTTGTAATACATGAAGTTCAGTTTGGCTTTGTGACTGATTGGAAATCTGTTTGTATGCTGGGTAGAACTGCATGGTTCCATTTGCCGGTGGTATGTGCCGTATTTTAGTATTTTTCCTACAATATAGTTCTGTGCGCTTGTGGCCAACAGATTTTTTTGTTGTTGTAAATGATATAGAAGCTGACCAGTCTTTTGAAGCCATTATGTAAAGCTTATTTTAGGATTACAATAATTTTAGTCTTCCTGTTTTTCTTTTTTTTGTTTTTTTGTTTTTTTGTTTTTTTTAAGATTTTATTTATTTGACAGAGAGAAACACAGCCAGAGAGGGAACTCAAGCAAGCAGGGGGAGTGAGGGAGGGAGAAGCAGGCCTCCTGCCGAGCAGGGAGCCCGAGGTGGGACTCGATCCCGGGTCTCCGGGATCATGACCTGAGCCGAAGGCAGTCGCTTAACGAACTGAGCCACCCAGGCGCCCCTGTTTTTCTTTTGTTAGAAGAAAATTTTGCATATACTTTTCCGGATTTTTAATGGGTATTCACTTTTTATTTAAATGTGAGATTGTGTTAAACAGTAATAAAAAGGTCAGCTATTGTTTTTATTCCTGTTTTGGCAGTTATTTTCTGATTTTTTTCTTTTTTTTTTTTGGAAATTGCAATTGATTGAATAGGGTTTTTACTCTTTTAAAATTTATGATAATTGTAAAAATGCTATTTGCTTTTTCCACCCATTAGTGCTCAAAGAGAGGGCTGAGATTTACTTACCAATATTCTTTAATTCGGTCTCCTTGCCTACCCCCGGCCAGTTGGGAGGAACATTTTCCACCACTGGGTCAAAATGAATGTTCTCTCATTTCCCTGAAAGACAGTTAGGAAGCATCAGCATTTCCACAAACTGAGAATTGGCACTGCTTGACCTGTGACTTTACAATCTATTTTAACTCAATTCTAGCTAGAAGAGATAAACCTGTAGTTAGGTTGCTTGAGCATATAGCACCAGCAGTCCTAGCTGGCTGCTTCAAATCCTACCATTTGGGAGAATGCTCCCAACAAATACCTAGTGTACTGTTTATTTTTTTTTTTTTTATTTTTTTTTTTTTAAAGATTTTATTTATTTGACAGAGAGAAACACAGCCAGAGAGGGAACACAAGCAGGGGGACTGAGAGAGGGAGAAGCAGGCTTCCCGCAGAGCAGGGAGCCCGATGTGGGGCTCGATCCCGGGTCTCCGGGATCATGACCTGAGCCGAAGGCAGTCACCTAACCAACTGAGCCACCCAGGCGCCCCCCTAGTGTACTGTTTAAACCACTGTAATCAATAAAAAGGATTCATTAGAAAAAGCCAGCCGTAAAATATGGTTAAATTCCTATTCAGCATCTAAGTGAAATATGACATGATGTCATACATCTTTCTACTCTCCAGCTGTGAAGCAAACGCACACTTTAGAGCTAGTCTCAGGATTCAGAAACATGCTACAAAGAGGCCAGGATAGCTAACTAAGTTGCCTGTTGGTCTCTGGCCTCTACCCTGAATCGGAGTCTTTGGCAGTCTCTAGCATATTTTCTTCCTAGTGTCAAGATCTGAATCTTTCCATGGCAGACAATCTACGCTGTTGTTGAGAGTGACCATGGGCCTCCAAAATACACAGATTGGCAGAACAATGCAAACGTTTCCATGCACAGATAAGTCTATCAGAGTAGAACCAAAGCAGTGCTCAAGCTCTGGTCATTCCCAATTGATTGTCCCATCAATGTCAAGGAGTTGCAGAATTCAGTTTTTTGTGGTCTAGGCATTAGGTTCCCCAGGAAACAGTCAGGCCCTTGAGATCTAGCATGGGCTATAAGACTTGAATATAACTCCAGGTGGAGGCTACTGAACCCTGCTAGCCCCTTACTGACAGCCATGGTGGCCCTCAGGTCCCCAAACCTTGAGTGTGTTTAAGCTTGACAGAAACTGAGAATATCTGTTTTGTGGCTCTGGACCTTTGCAGGAAAGAGTGCAGTGCTTCCTGGGGGCTGAAGGGTTCTGGGATGAAAGAATAACGAAAGTTTAACAGCTAAGGGTCGGGGTATCCTCACCGGTGGGTCAGAAGTGGATCCTCAGTGGCACTTTTGTGCAGTAAAACTGACAGCCAGCTGACTTTCTGTCCTACTTCCCAGGGGCTGACTACCTCTGGGAAACCTGGATACGAAATCCATTTGGCTTTGCACTCTGCATTTTGTTGAATAAGATTGATAGTGAGAGATGAGAAGAGTCTTCACGGTGGTAATAAGAGTCCTTGAGCTATTTTCAGTATTTCCAGCAGTCAAATGGAAATTATATATTTACATGATAAAACCAATGGACAGCTTAAGTGATTTGTTTTCTGCATCTGGCTGATATCATATTCTCCCTGTAAATCCAGACTAGCTCATGCTAACTAGAAGTTCTGATTGGTAGAGAGATATTTAATAACATTGGGAAAATAAGTCAACTTTTGTTTGGCTAGATAAGATAAAGGTTGAATTATTTTCTTACGTGTCAATAAAACTGGAGCAGTGGGGATAATTAGCAGTTGGTAAATGGGGAGCATTTGTGTGAGAGAAGGAAGGCTTTGGGGTGTTGGGTAAAGACCTGGGGACAAGACTACCCTCTGACAGAGAAGAAAAGTTAAAAGTAGGTGTGCAAAAGGAGCTGACAGAGCAGGCCTGAGACTGCTGACTTTAGAAGGGTCTGCTTGCAAGATTAACCTTGCCCTCGTGTCTGGGAACTTGACTGGGAAACAGTTTTCTACACTGAAATAAAACTTCCCCTAAATGATGAGTGTAGCTTGCTGTGCCTCAGCTGTGCAAACAGTGATTGTATTAACACCTCTTCCTTTTGGGAGTCTGGGATTTTGGAACATGCTAGGCATCGGGGTACCAGCCCCCAATAAAACCCTGGACGCTGATCTGTAAAAAGTTTCCTTGGTAGACCACTCTTTACACATTCTTAGAACTCAGTTGCTGGAGAAATTAATTGCATCCTTTGTGACTTCATTCAGAGAGGACTCTTGGAAGCTTGCTTCTGGTTTCCATCAGACTTCACTGGTTGTAAGAAATGGGGGAGGGTGGGCTTACGTTGATCTCTTAAAGGCATTTATTTACATTCAGATTTTAGAAATGAAGAAGAAAAAATTCTGTACTCAAAAAACATCTATTTGGGCAGTTGTATTTGCTGTCAGTTTGAGATTCCTGATCAGTTCTAAGGTCTGGTTTCTATAGCTTTGTAAAGGGCCATTGTTTCACAGGGTTCCAGGGGGAACTGTTTCACAGATTGAACCTGGGCCCTACATTTATATAATAGGGTTAGTATTTACCATAAGTGTGGGGTTCTTTGACATCGTAATACTTCTCTAATACTTTTCAGTTGTATGGTATTTGTGCAGAACGTCAATTAAATTAAGTGTATGCTAAGTTAGAAATTTTGCATTAAGGGCAGGTGGGGAAGAGTGAACAAAAACATATTCTCCATATATTCATATTATTATGAAATGCTGACACTGCCTTTTTTTTAAGGCCCCTTACTCTCCTCTGTTATTCCATTAAAATTGCTTTGTAATTTAAGGACAAAGTCCCATGAACATCAGTGTGTGGCAGAATACAACTAGCATTGATGGGGCACTTAATACTTGCTTGTTACTCTCTTAGTACTTTATACCTGTTACCATCTTTAGCTCCTCACATGAGATGCAATACTTGTAGTTTTACCAGTTGAAAAAATTGATCTAGAGAAGTGAAGTAACTTTTCCTGAGGTCACATACAGTAAGTCACAGAACCAGGAGCCTGTTCCAAGTACCACTGTTTGCCACACAATGGCATGGTGGCATACTAGCTCTCAGAGTCCATGAAACAAATACGAGTGCTTTCACCACGGCCTGTTTCAAGCAATGTGGTATCAACTGGCTTGCAAATTAATAAACAGTCAGTCAGTTCTCACAAGCCAATATGATAAGGCTCCAGCATACCACTGTTTCACACAGCATGCTTTTATTTATTTATTTATTTATTTTTTTTTAAATATTTTATTTATTTGACAGAGAGAAACACAGCCAGAGAGGGAACACAAGCAGGGGGAGTGAGAGAGGGAGAAGCAGGCTTCCCGCCGAGCAGGGAGCCCGATGTGGGGCTCGATCCCGGGTCTCCAGGATCATGACCCGAGCCGAAGGCAGCCGCCCAACCAACTGAGCCACCCAGGCGCCCACACAGCATGCTTTTAGCCTGGCTTTTCCAAACCCCGATGCCACCTCCTGCACCCGAAGGGCACCAGATGAAAAGGTTCTCTCATTTTGCTGGCAAGGATCCATGCCTCTGGCATGAGCTTATTATAGGAACATTAAAGATTTTTTTTTTTTTTTTTTTTTTTTTGCTCTTTATAGTATACCTATGAAATAGTGATTGTTACTGCTTTTTGGAAGCTGTAAAACAAAAATATCTCCCTGTAAAGGGCACCTTTCAGTTATGGCTTCAGTCTCAACTCAGTAAACTGGTAGTTTAGTGCCTTAGGAAGACTCTCAAAACCAGGCTCTAGTTTATAAACTGAATAAAGTTTCCCCAGAAAGACTATTCCACATTATTTCTCTCTTGCCCCTGTGACTTTGCTAGGAAACAAAGCTGAAGCATCCCTTCAATTAAATCTCCCACAGTATGTATCTTTTCTCTTTTACAATTATCCTAACTATTGCATTTCATTTCTTCCCTTTCTGTTTGATGTGGAGTGCACACAATCCAGAACTGACAACCGTTAAAATAAAATGAAGTAATTAAAGTGAAACAAAATAATAGAAAATAGTTTTCAGAAATTTCTTCTACAATGCAATAGTGTGTCCAGTGTTTTCCTATTTCTATGATTTTCTAAAATTTTTTAGAAGATTTTATTTATTTGACACAGATCACAGGTAGGTGGGGGGTGGAGGGTGGGGAGCAGGCTTTCTGCTGAGCAGAGAGCCCGATGTCGATGTCGGACTTGATCCCAGGACCCTGGGATCATGACCCAAGTGAGCTGAAGGCAGACGCTTCACCCACCGGGCCACCCAGGTGCCCCTATTTCTAAGACTTTATATTTTTCAAAATAACTCTTTGTAAAGATAGCTTTTTTAGAAAAGATTTATTTGAGAGATAGAGCATGGGGGGAGGGGCAGAGGAAGAGGGAGAAAATCCAAGTAAACTCCATGTTGAGTGCAGTACCCAACTCAAGGCTCAACCTTATGAACCTGAGATCTGAGATCATGACCTGAGCCAACCGAGAGTCTGATGCTCAACCACCTGTGCCACCCAGATACCCCAGTATTTAGTTTTTTATTACTCATGTTAATAGAAGGAAACATTTGAATGAATTAGCTAAAATAGGAATATATGCTCTTCTCTCCCTTTGTTGAATTGTTCTCATCAAAGCAGCCACCTTTGTTTTACTGCTCGGACAGCTCTATGCCAGCCATGAGTACTTCATTAGGGTCAGTAATAGGTAATAAATACAGTTATAGAAAAAGCAACAAACAGGAGAACAAAATGGAGATTAGAAGGAAGTGATGCTTAAAATCAAACATCTAAGTAAAAATAAAGCACTGAATAGATTTATAAAGAAAGTTTTTGAATTTTGATTTAGTTCTAGACATCTTATACCATAACCTCTGGAGAAAAAGATGCAGTTAGAAAAGATGCAAGATTAAATATTGAGGAATGTTAATATGGATGAAGATCAGATGTTAAAGGCTTATAGTTATTAGAAGAAATGTGCAGATATGTTTGCAAAATATTGTTGTGTCACAAACATACAACAAAACATTTTCATCATGTTTCCATTGGAGCATACCAGAGTACTCCATAAATGTGTTCTTGTTAATCTTTATAATATCTTAAAACCTAACCCTCTCAACCAATAACAAAATGGATTTTAGCTGTTTGTAAGTATTACTGTCTTAAATATGAGGTTTGTCAGATATTTAAATGTAATTAAGAAATTGGAGAATTGCCTTCTTTAAAAAGTCTTTGATTTGGGGCGCATCTGGGTGGCTTAGTCTCTTTGGGTGTCTGTCTTTGGCTCAGGTCATGATCCCAGGGTCCCAGGATCAAGCCTAGCATCAGGCTCCCTGCTCAGCGGGGAGCATGCTTCTCCCTCTCCCACTTCCCCTGCTTGTGTTCCCTCTCTTGCTGTGTCTCTCTCTGTCAAATAAATAAATCTTTTTGAAAAAATAGTCTTTGATTTGGGATTGATTTGTAGGAATCTTGCTCTATGGGAGAGAGATGGGCTCAGTCCCTGAAGTTTTCTTTTGCACATTATGATGCAGAATGAGTATATTTTTATTTTTGTCCCAAGACTGCATACTCATGTAAATATTGCGTAGTTTCTGCTTCATTTTTCCCACATATGTATTGAGGGACATAAACTAAATGATTATTGAGAATTATTTCTAGGACCACACAGATGTCTCTCATTTGAGACCTAAAAATACTGTAGCTAATTAAAACAAGATTCTGTTTGATGTCACATTGTATATCTAAGTTGTGTCATTTATTTTGTAAAAATATTTAGCTTTGTTAACTGAAAATTCTTTTATTTCAGATAACAGTGCTTTAGTACTTTGTAATCGGCAAGTGATTGTTAAAACTACTTTTCTAGGGTCACCCGGATGGCTCAGTCAGCTGAGTGTCCAACTCTTGATTTCAGCTCAGGTCTTAATCTCAGAGTCATGAGTTCAGCCTCCATGTTGGGCTCAACAAACAAACTACAAGAAATTAATTTTCTAAAAAGTGAAATTTGTTTCTCCAAGTACAAAAACCTAAAAATTAACCATTTCAGTGCAGTTCTTTCTACAGTGAATATTCAGTTTGACAAATCAGGAGAATGCTTTTTAAACTTTTCTAAGTCTGTAACCTATTGGCAGAGATGTAAAGAGAATAATCCAAGAAATCAGGAGCAATCTATGTTTTATCTTAAATTCATGTAAATTTTACATTATGCTTTGTAATGTATCTTTATGCTAACATAAAAACATGTGAATTGCCTATCTTCAAGTTGACTGCTAATTCAATTAAACAAAGGCTGTTCGGACCATAGAAAACATATTTGTGGGTTGCCTTGGGTTGCCACTTCATCACCTGTGTTTTACCAGATCAGTTACATATAAGCTCTGTTGTATTGGGACCCATGGTTAGCGTGACAAAGACTTTAAAAGTGTGGTTCTCAGGAGACCGTGTCTTAATATAAATGGAATTGATAATCCATTGTTATATTAAAACTCATGCATTGAAATAAATAATAGTATATCATATTCTAAGACAAGGCAAATATTCTCATTTTTTTAAAAGATTTTTATTTATTTATTTATTTGACAGAGAGAGAGAGAGATCACAAGTAGGCAGAGAGGCAGGCAGAGAGAGAGAGAGAGAGAGAGAGAGGAGGAAGCAGGCTCCCCGCTGAGCAGAGAGCCCAATGCGGGCCTCTATCCCAGGACCCTGAGATCATGACCTGAGCCGAAGGCAGAGGCTTTAACCCACTGAACCACCCAGGCGCTCCTCTCGTTTTTTGATAGAAGCAACTTCAATGGAATTCAGAGTCCTTCACTGATAATAAGATGTCTTGATATAATATTTTTTATGACTTAAGTTTTAATTGTACTAACACTGAAGGTGCTTTATCTTGGTGTAGATCCAAGTTGTTCAAAGGTTAAAAAGGGAAAGGAAAAAACAAGTCTCCTTTAAATTAGGGGGCACCTGGGTGGCTCAGTCATTAAGCATCTGCCTTTGGCTCTGGTCATGATCCCGGGGTCCTGTGATAGAGCCCTGTGTCGAGCCCCACATCGGGCTCTCTGGCCAGTGGGAAGCCTACTTCTCCCTCTCCCACTTCCCTGCTTGTGTTCCCTCTCTCACTCTCTCTCTCTCTCTCTCTTTCTCTCTCTCTCTCAAATAAAATCAATCAGTCAATAAATAAATCAGACCTCTCCTTCATGACACAATTTTCTCTTTAGAAGATCACAGACCTTTCACAGCCTAAAGTTACAAGATTTTTTTAAAAAGATTTAGTTTCGTATGATCCATATTAGATTGGAGAAGTGGAATCACCTCTTTCTTTATTTTTAAGTTATTCATTCATTCGAGACCCAAAAAGGCAGAAGGAGCAACAGGCTCCACAGGGAGCAGGGAGCCCAATGTGGGACTCGATCCCAGCTCCCTGGGATCAGGACCAGAGCCAAAGGCAGACCTCTAAACAACTGAGCCACTCAGGCATGCAAAGTGGGATCATTTTTTAACCTTA
The DNA here is from genome assembly GCA_004023965.1 of Spilogale gracilis. Taxonomy (NCBI): domain Eukaryota; kingdom Metazoa; phylum Chordata; class Mammalia; order Carnivora; family Mephitidae; genus Spilogale; species Spilogale gracilis. Next base: position 1,779 of record PITA01022424.1, on the reverse strand, counting down.
CAGCAACGAAGGTTTTCTTATATTTAGAGATGGAAACACCCCATTGGGTTGCATGTCTTTGGAAGAAGTTATGACCTTGATCACTCATTGAAAGAGCATTTTGTTAATTTGCCTTTGAACAATTTCCTGACATGCATTCGTATGTTCTTAACAGGGTCTTTGCTATGGAATAGCTTGAATATCTGCTTTATCCTCGTAGGTGGTAAAAGAAGAATCTTTGTTACTAAGCTATTTATAAATATTTTATCCTAGTAGCATTTACCTTCTGATACTCATACCTACTGTTGTATCCATCCAGACTTCCCCTAACCCTCCTGACACCAACATGCAATAGAGGTGAAGAGGGTGAAGAGAAGAAGGCTGCAGGTGGCATCTTTCTTTGGCCTATTGTGTTCTTGTTCCTTCATTGACATTAGATTCAGTGTCTCAGATCTATTTATTTCCTGGATTCTGCATATATAGAACATAATTTTTGGAAATACTTTTATTATTATTTGATCATAGTCTGCAGTCTGTTTTATAGAAAACTGTTATGTATTGGCAAAAGTATTTGCTTCAGTCTCCCCTGCTCTCCATAGTGCATTAGTATCTATTTCTACAATTCAAATCTGATATCATTTGCCTTCCTGAAAAAAAAAATTTCTACATGTTCTACAGACTGACCAGCCAAGCAACTCTAATCACTGACACTTTTGTTCATTTTTATATTTTAGAAAACTTCAGGGGTCCTCATAATTCAGGATTAAGTCTAGAATCTGTAGCATGGCCTATTGGTCTTTCATCTTTCATGTTCTGGTTTGTGTTTACATTTCCAAGTCAACTCTATACCACCAGCTGTTTGCATCTTGGGCTAATTATCTATCATGGCATTTATCACACTGTTACTCACAAATTTTCTTTTTTTTTTCTTTTTTCCTCACCACTAGACTGATTCCTTTGATAAAAAGTGTATTTTATTTATTTCAACTATTCCCAGAACCTAGTAAAGTTCCTGGCACTAAATAAATGAGTCTCCTGATACCACTTCAACCTAGAAACTCTGTATTTCACTTTCTTTACTTTGTATATGCTTTTGACTCTATTCTTTTCACCTGGTGTGCCCTCTATTTCCTCTAGCACCCACTTTTATTTACCTTTCCCTATAATCTCACAATGTATATACTTCAACAGAGTAAATACTTCAACAGTATTTTTAAAGTATGCTGATTTATATGTCCTCTGCCAGTCTAATGGCTAGACAGGGACTTAGAGTCTAAAATATAAAAATGAACAAAAGTGTCAGTGATTAGAGTTGCTTGGCTGGTCAGTCTGTAGAACATGTAGAAATTTTTTTTTTAAAAATATGAGAGCACAAGCAGCAGGGCGATGAGGGGGACAAAGGGAGGTGGGTAGGGGGAGAGGGAGTATTCCTCATCGATCAGGGAGCCCCACACGGGGCTTGCTTTTAGGACCCTGGGATCATAACCTGAGCTGAAGGCAGATGCTTAACCCACCGAGCCATCCGGGCACCCCTAGAGCATGCAACTCTAAATCTTGGGGTTGTCAGTTCAAGCCCCTTTTTGGGTGTACAGATTACTTAAAATCTTTAAAAAAGGGCGCCTGGGTGGCTCAGTGGGTTAAAGCCTCTGCCTTCGGTTCAGGTCATGATCTCAGGGTCCTGGGATGGAGGCCCACATCGGGCTCTCTGCTCAGCCTTCTAAAGGCTTGGAAGAGTCTTGTTTAACTTTGTTTAATCCAATATTTCCCAACACGTTTGGCTATATCCTTTTTTTTTTTTTT